>CM032386.1:2675736-2770736 GCA_019049475.1 Eueides isabella
TATATATCAACTGTGAAAAAATATTATATTTCTTACAAACATTGTATGTATAACTAACCGTGTCGTGTCCAGCGCCGCAAAAACCGCGACTTCGTGCTGCAGCGCTCCTGGCTCGACACCGGCGAGGAGAAGATGATCTTAAACCATTCCGTCTACCATAAGACTATCCACCTAGAAAGGATATGTTAGGCAAGTTACTTATTATTCATCATTGTTAGTGATGGCATTAAATGCTCAATTTGGAAGCTAATTGTGATATACATTTAATGTCAATTATATTTTAAAAATTTTGTGGTTGTTTTAGCAGAGCCACCTTCCTCCTTCCTTTTGTGTAGGACTGTACATCTCTAGTGTCTGTTCTCATTTTGTTTAACTTAACACGATCCAAAGTACTTATGATGACCGAATTACATTATGCTTTTTATTATTATTTGATTACTTTTTACCTTTATGCTGTAAATATAATGTTAAAAACATGAAAAAATATATTTAATTTTCTTAGGGTGAGAAAACAAAACCTGCCGCGTTTTCAGTTTACAAAGACAGGTGCAAACTAGTTGTTCATCAAGAGACTTTTAACTTGGGTTCACGCTATATCTCATGCGGGGTAGGCAGAGAAAATTCATTTTACTTATTCATATTATATTAATAAGAGTTCTAAGACAAACATAGAAACATGACGAATCTATAAGGGTTATTTATTTTGCCATTTGGATACGAAATTATAAAACCTCTCAGTATTTCTTAAATGGGGCAGTACTTGGGAACCGACCTTAACACTAGGTACCTTCTACGTAACTTGCATATATTTTCAAACTGAGCTTCACGCTGTATCCCAAGCATGGCAGGGTAGGTAGAGGAGGAAAACAAACGTACCGCTTCACTTCCTTCAACCGCCGAATTTGAGGCTTACATGTTGAGTGGCGGAACTCAACATCACGCTTTACCTTGTACGTGTAAGAAATGAGAATAATAAATATTTAATTGAAAATATTAAATACTTCATTTAGTCGACTTAGAATTGAACTTACAATATGTCTCGTTAGCAGTCACATGCTTGAGCCCTTGCGCCACGACTGGCCTCAATAAGGTTGAAATTATATCTAATTATAATAATCCGCAATGGATTCAAAATAATCTTTAAAAGTCAATCGAATAGTATATGTATACAGCAAAGTAGTTCTCATTAAAGGATTCGGACGCCACTTCACAGAAAGATAAATAACGTGCGTCATTTCGTCACGGCCTTATCGATGCATACAGACAAAAGTTTTTACGTAAAAGCTTTTTTTTTATTGTCTATGGAATTTTATTTTATTTTTTTTAATTAAAAGTTAGTTTGAGACGTATCGCTATTGTTCCTAATAATATTAAAGAAAAGGTTAAAAAAATAATAATAGGCAAAATGACATTTTGAAATCATTTGCATACCATATTAGGTGAGTATGCAAAAACGGCCAGATGGCCATTTTGAATTAACAACAATATTGATTATATGTAACTACTGTACTTAGTTACTCATCGCCAGAGAGAAAAAGTAAAAATATATAATTTCCTCAAGTGGTGATCGAACCCACAACTTGTTTCTTTTACAGTTGCATACTTGTGCGCAACAACAGACCTCTAGATATAATTAATTTAACTTTCTAGAACTTATATTTCATAAATATATTAAATTTTATAAAAATTATCAAGTCTAGAACATTCAAATCCTATAAATCTCAATATCGTAGTCTCAACATTAATGACAAAACTTAAGTTTCCATTACAAAATATATACAAACTGCTTACAGCAAAAACTTGGAAGTACGTAACTTACTTCGCGTAATTAAAACTTTTAGGTCGAAAGCGCCTCGCTTGAGAACTTTATGAGAAAGATATTCATGCAATAAGAATATCTTCTCGGCCTGTCGTGGCTAAGGGGCACACGCGGGGACTATAGACGTGATATGCTGCAGCTTCAATCCCAGTCGAGTCAAAATGTTTAAAATTTTCGTATTTTCGCTCTGGTAACAATGCAAAGCGCGGCATTGAGTTTTGCCAATCGACATGCAATGTCTCAAATTAAAAAAAAGTGGGGGACGAAAGTGTCTTTATGGGAACATCCCGTTCCCATAAAGACTAACATTTGGTTCCTAGCATTTAATATAATATAAACGTAATTTTTACAGAGCTCTTTCTTTACTAACGGGGTTCATAGTGAGAAGACGGGAGGACCCCGGCAGCTGGCTTGGCTACGTATCGAGATCAGATCCTCGAGGAGCACTACCCGCTTGGTTAGTTAATAGGTAAGTCAGAGAAATGATTCTAAAGGTTAACCGAACAAGTATCGAGAAATTTTCCGTAAAAATATATTTTTTGAAAATTTGTATTTGTACTTTTAAGTGTCGTGGTGCAGGAAACACAAGCTTGCGACTGTATACTTGACAACTGTTTTATTCCTCGCTCTAATTTGATTCCCAGGTTCCCTCCTGTCTATGTAGGGGGTACAGCTAAGGTCAAGCTAAGACAGAAAAAAGAAATATACTTAAAAAATGTTGTACGTAATCGTAAATAAAAATAACTTAATAAAAAAAGACCTATTTCAAGCTAAAATCCCCCTTTGATAATATCTCTACATATGCCTATACATTTCAATACCGTATATATATTTTACGTTACCACCTCGACGAAATGGTCATAATTGTAACATCAATGAAATATCTAAAATTTTATTTATTAGCCATTATAAAGGTTCAAGTATAAATCTAAATATAAAAATGTTTCTTAGTTAATTCATAACCATAACTCTGTCACTGCGTAGCTTTTTGAAATAATGAAAAATATTTTGATATTTATCTTACGTAGAGTAACAGCTCAGCTCGCTCCGCGACTTGTCAACCAGCTTCATGCGGCATCACGACGCTACCCTGGCTGGAAGGTGCTCACACAGACACACCCTATACAAGCCCTGGCGACACCCGGAACAAGTGCCACCTTACCGGATCAAATTGGAAGATGTTAGTAGAAGTAGATTTTTATGTTGGTAGTCTTTTAATCAATGAGTTCATACTAATTTGCACACATATTGTATTGTAGTTATTCAAAAGCAGATGTGTTATAATAAATAATTATTAATATGTGTGGCTTACTTAGGCATTGCGTGTTGAGTGGCGGAGAAATGAAAGCATCAAATATTTAGTTTGAAAATATATTTTTTTATTTACTCGAGTGGGGATCAAATCCAACAAACCAATCGCTTATGCACAGTCGTACGTTTGTGCAGCTGCGCCATGACTGGCCTCAGATTGCATTTGCATTAACACTAATTTGGTTTTAATAACGAATATATAAACGGAATTACTAATAATCTTGCCATCCACAAATTTCTCCTTAGCCAAATAAGTAGCAATGTAGTATTTTCTTCTTAGAAAGTGACTTATCTGAATGTCACAGTTTATAAAAAAATTATGCATAATGTATGCAAACACGACAAAAACCATTTAAGCTTCACTCTCTCAGATTTGATCGCTTTCAATACTTCAATCACTTCAAACTTTTGAATTTATTGGCAAATGCCATTCATAAACTTTGTCTTTGGGCTGTAAGCCTGAAATTTATTCATGACCAAGGCTCAGCTTGAACGTTTCAATATAAGAAATGGAAAGTCACATAATTATGTTACTTTTTGTTCAGGACTTAATAACTTCAGACGACTTTATGACAAAGAAGAAATGATTAAAAAATTTACTTTGTTTAGTTTTTACTTTTTTCTCTATTAACATGTCACAAGAGCTTATTCCATAAAATATATATTAAATAAAATTAACTGAATAATTTGTCGCCCCTATTTCTCGTTTGACTGTTAGACAGATATGTACTATATATGAGTATATTTATACGTTGTATTTTATGGATATAGTCTATAAGAAACTAGTATTATTCCGTAGTGTTTGGACATGATCCAACAATACATATTACGGTTTTAAATAGAATTTGCTTTTTCTCAAATAATAATTTTACAGAGCTCTTCCATCCTAAAGGTATATCAATAAATTCTGTCACCTATTAAGGGGTTAGTGATCAATCGCGATATTGTGTGGCAAAAGGTTTGGAGAGGTCCCAAATTTTGTAATATTAATTTAAAAAGGTAACAACTAATTAAGTATTAAAAATAATTTTGGAGCTGGGGTTTCAATTTATAATTGTAATTTCATAATTGCAAAGCGTGGAATCAGTTTCACCAGTTAGGGGAAGATTTCACTAATGTGACCAGTTGTGACAACACCGGAGAGGTGACAAAAAACCACGAAATATGATGTATTGTTATTTAAAGACGTCCTCTTACTATTGCTGTTAGGATAATCATAAAATATATACATTGCAGTGTGTAGATCCAGACGCACTCCTCCACCGGCCGAACCAAAACCGAACACGTCAAAGAAATTAGAAATACCAGTCAAGCAAGAAAGCCATAGCATAGAAGATCTAGGAGACTTATCATCAGAGTTCAGCGTGGAAGTGGAAGAACTCTCCGAACTCACCCTCGATCCAGCGAAGAAGAAAGGAAAATTCTACAAATTAGTCAAATCCATGAAAAATAGACGAAAAAGCGTCCAAGTGCTAAGAGTACAGATAATCTCGTCGATAACAAGCCACCTGAAGAGGCGAAACATGAAAAACGGAAAACCTCTTTTAAATTTCATCGCAGATTTAGTCTTAGTAGGGGACGGGAGGATTAATTGTTTAATCAAACTTTTTTACATATAAAATTATATAAAATGCTGTTTTAAAATGTTTGTAAGTGTAACTACATATATTGTGTACTACATATATTGACATAAATTCAATTTAGATTTATTTTTTATTTCTTTTTTGCTGGTTATTTTTATTTCATTTCTTCATAAATATTACTTTATGAATGAAAAAAAAATAATATATCAAATAATATAAGCTGTTAGTATTTTGTAGATTTCCCAATAATTAGACTAGATTAAGATGTTAAAGTAGCTTCATGTTGTATGGCGTGTTTTTAAACATACTCCAGTAGAAATTTTAATTTCAAAGTAAAATGGATGAAAACTTATATTTTAAGTATCGCTGATCGATCGTAGCGTAGTAGTTAATCTTTTCATTGGTTCTTAGTTCCACTTTGAAAGAAAGTGAAACAATAGTCGTAAGGTATTAATTTATTATTTTTACAATTTTAAATTTTTCGTGTTATATAATAAATAGCATTTACTCTAGCCAAACGATCATTCTAACGAATTGTTTTTGGGTAGCGGTAAGTAGCGTATAAGATTTTTTTACGTAGCTTGATGAGAACGTATGGCTTAGTTGATCAGAGCGCTTGGACGGTTTCCAAGAGGCGCGGGTTCCATTCCTGCTACGTTAAAATTTTTATACGTTTTTAAATTTATTATTATAAACTTATTATTAATTTATTATGTTATTTATTGAACTGAATTTATTTAAAAAATGTATATAAAATATTTAACTTCACTTAAGTACTTACTATTTAATATTATATAAGTAACATTATAGCATATAGCTTCACAATAATTGCAATCTAATAACAATACGTACGAGTGAGATTTTGTATAGCATTAATCTGATATAAGGAAACAATATAAAAGTAAATGAAAATTATAGAGGAATCTGATGCATCGCTAGTCTAAAATTACAAAGCTTGCAAATACTTTATAATAATTAAAATTATATATTGTTCTATTATATAAATATATGGTAAACATAGCATGTTAGAATTATATCGTAAACATTTCATAAATGTAGTAATACTGATCGCAGTTAGATATAACTTTTTGATTGAACCTAAAAGAGAAATCTTTATATATCACACGTCACCTTCCAAGCGGAATGTCTTATATAATGATACGAATCGATATTAACGCCTACAATATATCGAGAATACAGGTAATGAGCACCATCTCACAAGATTCAACCGAAAAAGGATCAATCAAAAGGTATAATATGAACTAAGAAAATATAAAAAACATGACATATTGTGAGCTCGTTATTTATATTCTTAATGACTGGAGTTTCAATAATTATTTTCTTTCGAAAATAGTCAGTCAGTCAGTCTACGTCCTGTGACACTTTTCATACAAGGACACGTTTCTTCTTTCTTTAAACTCCATATTACATTAGTTAAACATTTGTAACCTCAGCCTCATTTGTTCTTAAACTTAACAATGTGCTCTTAACTAGAAGAATAACTAAATCAAATTAAATACTGGAGGTAACATTGTAATTCTATACGTACATAATCAGTTTGCATATTATCGAAGAGGACATAAATATCTTGTTTATTAATACGCAAACATTATGCTGGCTTAATCATATAATATATATTATTTCTATTATTTGTTATACTTTTCAATATCTATGTATGTAGATATTTCAAGTTTTGTATCTTAATGTTGAAATATTTTGAAAGTATTACATGGTGATCATAGTTATGTTTTATCAAATATATTTAAGCTATCTGAAAAAAGAGTTTATTTCTAAATGAAACACTTTAACCGGATTAATCGCATATATTGATTATTAAACATGTGTTTTGGAAACCCGACGTTTCGAACACTTTACAGTAGTCCGTGGTCACGGGTAGACTGTTAACAACCAATATACGCGATTAATCCGGTTAAAAGTGTTTCACTTAAAATGAGTTTCTTTCTTCTGAAAGTATAATTAATTATTGTCAAATAACTTTGAGGACAGCACTGTCCTCAAACTTATTATTATTATTATCTTAAAATTTATGAAACATTCGAGACAATAATTCAAAAAATACGAGAAAAACTATAAAATCCACGTTCTCTGTGTCATAATTGAGAAAAAAAATTGCAAAAACTAATATATTGAAATGGTCCAAATCAACTCTCAATAAGAATACATTTTTTATAAATCTGTCGTACATACAATCTTGACAATGCCGTCAAGTTTTTTGCTCATCTGTTTCCGTAACTTATTTTTCAAGGTCCGATAAATAATTAGAATTTTATAAGGATTTTAAAATTTACCTTCGCATTGAGGAAAGTGAATGCGGATTTACATGAAAATGTTCACGCTTGTTACAAAGAAGAACCACAATAATTAACAGTCATTAAATAGAAATTGATATTCGCTTGTAATTTGTTATAAAATGAATAAATATCGATGATGGCCTGTCGTGGCGCAGCGGCACAAGCGTGTGACCTGTAACCGCCAGGTTCTGGGTTCGATCCCCAGTCGAGGAAATGAATATTTAATATTTTTCCAATTTAAATATTTAATGTTTCGTTTTTTCCCTATGATAATAAGGCAAAGCGCAGCGTTGAGTTCCGCCACTTAACACGCAATGCCTCAAATTCGGCGGAAAGTGGCGAGCGGAAGTAGAACAGAGTGTCTTAATATTAGGTTCCCGGATTCCCACTGCCTACCCTGCCCTTCGTGCGGTATACACCGTGAAGCTAGTTTAAATATCAATAATTATTATCTCATTTAAGATTATTAGTTGTTTCTACATTTTATTTTGGACATTTCGTTTAAAGCGCGATTATGATAATACCAAATAAAAATGAAATGTATTTCAGCTTCACGCTACGCTCTGCCTTATCACCAGAGACAAAAATATGTTATTTCCTCTAGTAGGGATCGAACCCACGATCTGTCGAACTTCCAGTCACACGCTCAACAGCGCGGCACAACGGCCTCAAAATGTAAGACAAGAGACAATTTTAAATTGTTACATCTTATTTTATTAACACAATTATTTCATGTCATTTTTATCATCGTCATTAGATCTATGTGATCTAGAATAGAAATAAAGTTGTTATTGGAAATAAATTTATAAGGTCGTTAAAAGCATTTTGTTACATAACTAAATCATGCATACTATCTATCTACTTTATACATTGACTAGGGGAGATCAGTCCACTAAAATTAAATGCATCACGCACAAATTGAATTAACTTTTATGCTTTATAACGTAGATATGTTGTTGCTTCAGGATAAAATAATGTTAAAAAGAAATAACTTTAAAATGGTCCGATTGTCCCCAGTCTCCTTTATATGTATCGTTTCCTTAAGCTCGGATACGTTAACTCTGTGCCTTCGCTCTTTTTACTCTTAAATGTAAAATATTTGTTAAAAATTAGGTTCACGCCATTTATATTATCAATGCTATCTTTACATAATATATTATATCATATATTAATCAACCGCCATTTTGAGATAACGTAGAGAAGCGGAACACATATAAATATGAAATATGTAATATTGATTATTATAATTACAGAAATCGTATAAAACACGCTTTCCGTATTAAAAACAGTAGAGTCCTCGTGATTTGACACAACATTCTGCAATTCAATAAGTATAATTTACATACATTATTAAATCAAAGTATATATTAGAATTCTATGCATATATGTGTGTAATAAGTTAAAAAACGTGACGCAGTAAATCTTTAGATCTTACATAAAATTACAATTTATTATCATATATGTACATACGTATATAAGTATATATGTTCTATAAAGAAAAATTCCGAGCATTTTCTGAAATTCCGTATATACATATACATAATTAATCTATAAATTCAGTTGACAAATTTCACGATTTCAATCAATATTAGCACATCCTTCTCTATATCAAAGAGCTCAGCCTCTATATAATCTTATAGACGTAAGTATTATCACGAGTTGTGTGTTAGACAAAAGTGTTTATTGTCATGTTAACTTGTTCGATTTGTTAATAAAGTTGGCAGACAAATATATTATTACAATTGTATTTACATTTTTTTTATTTACCCTTCCATTATCCGCATTAGTTCCTAGAATATTGTTTTAAGTAATCTTCTTCTTAGTCGTAACACTCTTGACAGAGCGGTCGTTGTCATCATGTAGTCTTGTTTCTGGGGGCTAATGTGGCTTGCCTCACGACTTCTCGCTATTTTTCCCTGTTGGTGGCGATTCTGGTGCATTCACGTATAGGGCGACAGCTGTTTTAACACGATCAGCGAGTCGCATGGGTGATCTTCCCGTGTGGTCTAGTCCCCTCCACTCTACCCTGCACAAACAGCCTTTCAATGGAGTCACTTTTCCGTCTGGAGACATGTCAAAAGAATTTGAGTATCAGAGTGTGCAATAATGCTAATAGACGATGTGTGATGCCGAGTTCTCGGAGGATGGAAGTTCGTGCAAAACTCTGTCCACGAAACTCCGAGCATTCATCTCCAGCACTACATCTCTAATACGTCTGTGTTTTTCTTTTCCATCTCTCGTAACGTCCATGTCTCTGACGCGTAAAGAAATATGGGAAGCACTAACGTGCGTATCAGCCGGATTTTAGTGGCTTTGGTGATATTTTTATTCCTCCATATCTTCTTTAACTTGTCCATTGCAGACATTGTTATTACCATTCGACGCTTAATCTCATCCATGCATCCTCCCTTGACAGAAATTAAAGTTCAGCACATAGAGGCCGACTCGTCGTGTCGCTGAGTTTCAGACCATGTAGCACCGTGTATAAGAAGGACAGTGTCATCAGCTTAAGTTATTATATTGCAATTCATAAGTGTCCTTTTGCAAAGGCCATTACAGGTAAATTAGGAAGAGTGATACACCTAATTCAAGCAACTCTAAGTCACTGATGACACTACTAATACTGACACATCAGTAACGATTTGTCAAATAACTTTTAAACATATCATGCACAACCCCTATGATTCCTATGCGTTCTAACTTCTGTCAAAGGATCGGGAAAGAGACTGTGTTGAAAGCTTTGGAGAGATCTAGAAAGATGGCAAGAGACTTAGACTTGGCTTTTGCTTCAAGTCTAAATTTCTTACCATCTTTCTAGATCTGCTGAACTATAATATTAACACTCCGGAAACAAATTAATAATAATAAAAAAAACTTATTTTGATTGTGGTAACGTACTACTCTTGTGTTAAGAAACTTTTTTAGAACTTTCGACAAAGAAGTAAGAACTAAAATCGGCCTACAATTGTTTACACAGTCTCTATCAACATCCTTATATACAGGATGCCAGAGACCTATTCTAAATACATCTGGAAGGACGCCAGATATTAGATAAAGATTGATTGAAAAACATGCACAAATATTGGAGCAAGAAGAGTTCTAGCGTATTTGATTATCACAGCAGGAATACCATCCCAACCGTCAGCGGACGTATTTTACAGATTAAGAATTATTCGTTCTATCTCAGGTATATCGATGAAAAGGAGGGTCATTGAGCGTAGAGGTTATAGCAAAGACATGTAATATGCTTAGGTACTCTTGGAGAAGTAATGTTCTAGGAGGTAAGGTTTTTCCAACACTAGAGAAATATTTCCTTATTGAGTTTGGAGTAGAACGGGGGGCTTTTGATGACTTGTCGTCACAATTTAGTTTATTAATATTTCTCGATTTTGATATTAATTCCCACGTAGCTTTCGGATTTCTGTTGAGATGAATAAATATGTTCCGTTCACATTCGCCATTAACTTTTTTCAACAAAAAATTATATCAATGACAGGTAGTTTTTATTAATAAATTTTCTGGATCGTTTTTAGTTTAATATAAAGTTTGTCTCGATTTCGCATGCATTGTAAGAGGCCTGGAGTGATCCACGTCTTTAATAATATTTTTCTAATAGGGACGTCTAGAGAACTGGTGTGGTACTATTGTGATAGAATAAACAAGTAAATTGGCAGCATCATTACCATCAGTGCAGAGTAAAATCGGACTTAGGTCCAAATTAGTAAGCTTATTAGTACAAGCTGCATTATCTATTTGTTTAACTAATTGTTTTCTACTGAAATCTAGTTGATAAATTATGAGCGGCCATTAGACCGTGCGACATAACTGTATTTAAATATTGATCGTAAGTTGGGTCGTAATTATCAGGTCCAGTATCAATATTCATGTCACCTATAATGGCAATATTTTGGTAATTTTTCAAGAATGTTAATTTATCACCCAAAATCTCAACTTTAAATTAAGTAAGAACAAAGATGTTACTGTATTTGATTATCATGCAATTGGCATTCAGACGAACTCGTGTCAGACAGACAAACTCGGTTTTTCAACAGTACATATTCCTGCCTATTTTAATCAACAACGCCGTCGTTTTTATTACAATGTCTCTGTGTATAAGACATGTTGCCAACTAAAACGGGTGCATTAGGACATTTACTCAGCCAACACTCAGGCAAAATAATGATGTCCATGCTAATTTGTATCCTTTGTAGAAGAATCTGTAAGTGATCAAAATAACAGTCAATGCTTCTACATATTAGAATGTTTTTATGGAACTACCTAAATATGCCCATTTGCGTAAGAAATAATTTCTATTCAGGCGAGCATATATGTGACTTTAAAACATTTATTTGTTCAATATTATTTATGAATATTCATTATGAGAAGATGTATATAACCAGATATATTGTTTAAAACAACAGTCATCCATCTTAAAACTAAGTGATATAAGCAGTTACGCAATAGAGTGGACCTTACGTGGGCAGGTGTCGAAACAGGTGAGGGCAATATATTTAAATAATCATCTAAGGGTAGATCATTATACCTGCAGAAATATCAATATTAATGTCAACAATCAGGACAATTTTAGAAATATTATCCATTATCTAGTGTACGATCCAACATAGCAACTATAACAAATTGGGGACGATTGTACATGAAAAGTGAATACAATGTATTATATGATGTGAGTAAATGTAAAGAAATACTGGAAAGCGTGTTTAGAAGTAAATGTTGATTTATAGGTATATTAGTATATTGTATGTATTCAAAACATCTGATATTATACGAGAAGAAGAATGAAAGAAGGACTAATGTTGTCGAAAAGCGACGTCCTTGTTGGATAAGCGTTTCGCTGGAATGGCAGGTACTACCTAAGATGGTATGTTAAGAATAAAAAAAATGTTTAGGTACGGCAAATAAGCGCTATAGGTTACTTGTTAGTCTTCTATAATACAGTATTGATAATTCTAGATGGGGATCGATAATACGTTAAAAGGATGGGGAACCTCTAGAAATATTGTATGGAGAAGTTGTTGTCAGCAGACGAGGAGAAAGAGATGATAGAGGTGCAGTGTACACAGAGTGCTTTTAATTCTCCGTCCTTCTTGTTCCCGCTAGAAATAAAGGCTGAGGCTTGACAGATTGTTAATTAAATAGTGATATTTTATTTAATGAGGCTTCTCTTAAAGATCTATCAAAATATAACCTAAGTATTAAAAGTGCAGTACGTAAGAAACAATTTATATAAATGATTACGAAACGGGTAGTCTTCAACCCAAAGTCTACATATAATTTGTATAAATTAACTCAGCTTCACGCTGCATCCCGCACATGGTAGGGTAGGCAGAAGGAACTTGGGAACCTAGTGTCAAGACACTCCGTTCCACTTCCGTTCCCCACTATCCCGCCGAATTTGAGGCATTACGTGTTGAGTGGCGGAACTCTTCGCCGCGTTTTGCCTTGTGCCAAAGCGAAGAAATGAAAACATTAAATATTTAAATTGAAAATATTAAATATCTCATTTCTTCGAGTGGGGATCGAACCCACAACCTGTCGGTTACAGTCACACGCTTGTGCCGCTGCGCCAAGACAGTCCTCATAGATCTCACGACAAGCATAAATTAACAAGTATTTGTAAACAATATAAAGGATTATAAAAAACAAACTTAACATACTTGTAATAATGCAACTTAAAGTCAACCAATCACAGAAAATAAAAATTAAATAAGCAATAAATACATAACTTTGAATAAAGATTGCTTTGTCTGTGCAGTTAACACCGCTAAGCAAGTATACAAATGGCAATATATCCTTTTATTATGTTTAAACAAGCTCAATATATACCTGTATCTAATGGACTTGATAATCGATCACTATAACATCGTCGCAGCCTTTCCTAAGCTTAGTTTTGCAATGAAACTCGCGGCTGTCAGTTTTCCCGCCTTTTTGTGTTTTTTTTATGTGACTCGAGTGTTAGTGTTTTGAGGCACTCTAATTAAGGTAATTTATTTAATAAAAAATATTTTAAATAAACTTATATATATATATATATATATATATATATATATATATATATATATATATATATATATATATATATATATATATATATATATATATATATATATATATATATATATATATATATATATATATATATATATATATATATATATATATATAAATATATATATATATATATATATATATATATATATATATATATATATATATATATATATATATATATATATATATATATATATATATATATATATATATAATATATATATATAAATATATATATATATATATATATATATATATATATATATATATATATATATATATATATATATATATATATATATATATATATATATATATATATATATATATATATATATATATATATAAATTACTTTGCATTATAATAATTTATTGGGTTATTTAATATCTTTGGAAATTTAACTATTTTATTAAAGATTGATTTAAACTAAAACTTAGAGAAAGATTAATGCGAAACAAAAAATAAATTCTTCGTTTTTTTTTTATTTTAAGAATATATCAGTATTATTATTTAGTAAATACTATATTAATATTATATTTAAGAATATAATACAATATGCATATAAAAATATTCAATTTTTGGGACTTGCTGTGCGTTTTCTTTTTTGGTTTGTTATAATCTCTTATTTAGTTTCTATTTTATATACTAAAAATGTTAACACATTGACTAATAATTAAATCGTAACAGTTTTAAATTTTCGATGTCTTTTTTGTAAAACATTATTATTTGTCAATGTTGCTGTTCGCGACGCTGCGATTTTCGCCGATCGTCGACTATACACGACGTGCAGTTGTAAGTGATTTGGTTGCGCGTCGTGACGTCATATAATTGCCAGTTTTAGTTGTAATTTCGTTTTAGTTTGATTTTCCATATTATTATTAAAATAAATAAATAATAATGCGATTCCGTTAATAGATTTAGATTGAAATGTTAGATATTAGTTTTATATAATAATTTACCAGTTTATAGCATGTATAATATATAGTTCTTTTATAGTTTTAGGTAAATTTATATTAATCTGTTTTTAAAACAGTAATTCGGTAAATATTGTTAAAATAATAATTTAATCTTGTTTATAATAGTTTTGTATAGTCAAATAACAGATTAAAATATTCTAAATGACCGTAAATACAAATTAATAGAAAAATATAATGTGTAACTTGTACAAACATCGCTGTCAATTCAGTGTTTTTTGTTATTTTCGAATAGTAAATGATTAAATTATTTAATGTTGTATATACAGTTAAATAGAGAAGTTCGTGTACTTTTAGAATATATAAATTACAAATATATCAGATAAATAGTTTAAAAGATGTAAGTAAAAAACTGTAACATTGATAGTGAAAATTGTTACGTAAATAAAGCCAAAACGGCTCGGTGGCTTGCGGCTCTCGTCACGGTATAGCTCAATACAAGGGATAGGCGACTAAAGTCGCGTAATGTGTGTTCGGACAACGAGTATAACTACAACAAGAAAAATAGGAAGAAATAATAGAAGAAAAATAGTTCAAGAACATTTAGAAGACGTTTATAAGAAGCCGCCAGCCATCTACCGTTATATCGATATATAACACATATCGTTTTATTCGGCGATCCCCGCGCACCCCACGATCCGGAACCTATAGTGTACAGGGCGTCAGTGGCTCGTTCATTCGAGATCCGCCCGTCCGGTACAACGCGCTGGTCCTTCGAGCCGGATCTGGGGCGCACATAGTGACCGTTACGTCGCCGTCATCGTGTTCGTCAACGTCGTCGTGCTCTTCGTGTCAAGCTAAACGTTGCGCTGACCACCGTGATTGCAGTCGCGCTCGCCGTCACGCCGACTGCTGCGCGCTCACTGTCGCGCCCGTGCCGCGTTCAAAATCGCGCACTCGCTCGCGAAGCGATTGTTGCGCGCTCGCTGTCGCGCCCGCGCCGCGCTCACCGTTGTGCGCTCACCGTCGCGCCGACTTCTGCGCGCTCACTGTCGTGCCCGTGCCGCGTTCAATATCGCGTACTCGCTCGCGAAGCGATTGTTGCGCGCTCGCTGTCGCGCTCGCGCCGCGCTCTCCGTTGTGCGCTCGCCGTCACACAGACCGTCGTCACTACTGTTGCGACTACCGCCGTGTTAACCGCGCTCTCCGCCGCACGCAGTCGCTGTCGCGCTTACCGTCTTCGTCTACCTTCGCGCATCATCGTCTTGCTTCGTGTACCGTCTTTATCGTCCGTCTTCGTTCATCATCGATACTCATCGTCCGACATCAGTGATTGATCTTCGTGCATCATTATCCGTCTTCGTGTAACATCAACAGTCTTCGTCCGTCTTCGTGCATCACAGTGACTACACCGTGACTCTTCGTTCGTCTTTGTGCTTCATCATCCGCCATCGTTCATTGCCAATATGCCAATTACACGATCGAGAGGCCAGGCTGAGGGATGGAAATGTGAAGCTAGGGGTGGTCCTTCATCCAGTTGCGAAGTTGTGCCACATCCGCCTACAGTTCCCCAAGAGGATTTACTTATAGTAAAGAACATAGTACCGAGAGAAGATAAACCTCAGGGACCACAGAAAGAGTCAACAACTTCGAAACGATCAAATTCGAAACTGACAACAAAATCTAAACGTAAAGCAAGGGATGCTCGTCGAGAAGTTCTTCGTATTAAGCTTGAACTCGCCGAACTAGCTCTAGAAGACGCAAACTCAGATAGTTCAGATTACCAGGAAGATAATATATCTAAAACCGATTACGTCCGCTCCTGGGTCGACCATAGTGCACTCATCGAACAAGAATCGTCGTCACAGCTTCCGTGTGCAGATGTTCCGAGGCAATCACATCCTATAGCATCAAATTATACTAAGCCTCAATGTCTGCCTATTGCCCTCTCCGAAAGTCAACAAGCCGTACAAATAGATCCAATTAAGGAAATAGAAAAGCTAAGGAGAGAAATAGAAAATTTGAAGAAAACCTCTTGTGAAAAAGTGCAACCTTTGGCTAACATGTTACCTTCACCTAATTTCACTGTTGCATCAAAAGTAATCATGGATCTCCCCACATACAACGGAGCGCTGAATGAATGGCTATCATACAGAGCCATTTATGAAAACACTAGGGGATATTTTAATAACATCGAAAATACAGCCAGAATCCGAAGAAGCCTCACTGGGAAAGCACTGGAAGTCGTGGATACACAGCTCATAGCTCATTCGAAACCAGATGCCATCATAGAAGAGCTTGAATTGAATTTCGGTCGCCCAGATACTATTGCCTATAGTGAATATGACAAGCTTCGGTCTCTACCTCGTTGTGCCGATACCCCAAAAGAGATCCATGCCTTCGCCAGCAAAGTTCGAAGTAGCGTCAATTTATTTCGTGCTCTCAATTTACACAATTTTATTACGGCTCCAGATATAATAAGAGCTCTTCGTGAAAAGCTTCCATCATCTTTATGTACCAGGTGGTACGAAGAACAAGCTTCTATTGTTAAACCGGACCTGGTGCACTTCAGTGAATTTCTTACAAAGCAAGCAGCATATCGTACACCTTATTCTCCACCAGAGATCCTGGAACCTACTCGTCGGGTTATTCATAGAACACATACTACAACAGAAGACAGAAAACCCATCAAATTTCATGAAGTAGCAAGAATATCGTGCAAAATTTGTAGGAAAGAAGGGCATTATAGTATTAGCTGCAAGAAGTTTCAAGATGCCAACTCAGATAGTAGATGGAAACTCGCCAAAGAACATCGATTATGCTTTCGATGTCTCCGGTCTAGACAAATAGGACATTCTTGCAGACCTATGAAATGCAGGGTTAAAGGATGCACCGCTACTCATCATCGGTTGTTACATTATGAGAAAAAGGAGCAGCCGGTGATTTCGAATCCAAGTGAAGAAAACGAAACAGTAGCTACTGCATGGACACCGTCACAGGTTCGGGCTTATTTAAAAATGATACCAGTTCGAGTTCTCGGACCGGCGGGAGAAACATCGGCATATGCTCTTCTAGATGACGGATCAACTGTGTCTCTTATAGATGAAGCTTTGGCGCAGGAAGTCGGTGCTGAGGGACGTCAGGATCCGTTGAAGATGGAAGCGATAGGGGACATAGTGATCGATACACCAGGATCAAGGCGTGTTACAGTGACACTCGCTAGTTCACACAAACAGAAAATTACCTTCCGAGCTCGCACCGTTCCCAATCTAAATCTATCCCCACAAACAGTTCGTAAAGAAGACTTAGTTGCCTGCGACCATTTGATCGATCTGGAGAACAAACTCGTCTACGAATCCGCCGCACCTAAAATTTTAATCGGTCAAGATAATTGGAACCTACTAATCGCAGAAGATGTTCGTACGGGGCCTAGGAATCAACCTATTGCTTCACTCACGGCTCTGGGGTGGGTGCTCCATGGTGCGCACAATAGGATTTTGGGTCAGAAAATTCACTTCGTCAATCAAGTAACAAATTATGAAGATAGAATAGATGAACAACTAAGAGATTACTTTGCCTTGGAATCTCTTATCATTAACCCACGTCGGCCAGCTTCTGATCCAGAAGTAAAAGCTGAAACTATTTTGAAGAAAAACACACGTCGTTTACAGGATGGGCACATCGAAACTGCTCTTCTATGGAAAACCGAGAACATCGTGATGGTTAATAATTATGAATCAGCATTAAAGAGACTCATATCGATAGAAAGAAAACTTGATCGTGATCCTGAATTAAAAAGAAGATACTCGGAACAAATGGAGTCACTCATACAGAAGGGTTACGCTGAAGTGGCTCCTAAACCAAGCACCTCGGGCAGAACATGGTATCTGCCACATTTCGATGTTCAAAATCCAGCTAAACCAGAGAAACTTCGCATTGTTCATGACGCCGCTGCTAAAACTAAAGGAATGTCTCTGAATGATTTCCTCTTAACTGGACCAGACCTTCTACAATCACTTCCAGGTGTCATGATGAGATTTCGTCGTCATGCTTTCGCTGTCTCAGCTGACATAGCTGAAATGTTTATGCAAGTCAAAGTAAGACCTCAAGATAGAGACGCTCTACGTTACTTATGGAGAGGACACCGGCGGGAGGGAGCTCCTGAAGAATATCGTATGACATCAATTATATTTGGAGCTGCCAGTTCACCATGTACCGCAATATTTGCTAAAGATTGGAACGCAAAAAGATATATTGACAAGCATCCAGAGGCAGTGGAAGCTATAATCCATAATCACTATATGGATGACTATCTAGATAGTTTTCGAAGTATAGAAGAAGCCATAGGAATTTCCAAGAAAATTCAAAGTATCCACAGTGAAGCGTGTTTTAAACTCTGCAAATGGGTATCAAATAATCCGGCTATAGTGAAAGAACTAGAAACTCAGTCAGAGGCAACAGAAGGTATTAGTCTGGGTACAAAAGAAGAAAAGATTTTAGGTCTAATGTGGAGACCATCGACGGATGAATTGCGATTTAATTTAAAATTAGCAAGATTACCAGCCAGCTTATTAAACAAAGCAATTCCTACAAAAAGAGAAGCTCTGAAAATAGTTATGTCACTCTACGATCCACTTGGTTTCGCCTCACCCGTAACTGTTCGTGCCAAACAAATTCTTCAGGAAGCTTGGCGAAGAATTATAGATTGGGATCAACACCTAGATGAAGACCTTGCTAAGCAGTGGGCGGAATGGATGCTACACCTCCAGAAGTTAAAAAACGTAAGCATACCTCGATGTTACTCTGGATATAGCGATGCAACATCTATACAACTGCATGTATTTAGCGATGCCAGCGAGGTAGCCTATGCAGCAGCTGCTTATTGGAGGGTGATTACTCCTGATGGAAAAAATCACGTGAGCATGGTCATGGCTAAAGCAAAAGTAGCTCCACTTAAGGTTATGTCAATTCCCCGTTTAGAACTGCAAGCAGCTGTCATGGGAGTTCGTATGGCAGAAGCTGTCATAAAAGAACATAGTATTATGCCGGAATGCAAAATCTTTTGGACAGATAGTAAAACTGTTCTTACATGGATAAAAACTGGAGCCAGATCTTATAAATCGTTCGTCGCACACAGATTAGCAGCCATCGAAGAGTATACTAAAGTTCAAGAATGGCGTTGGGTACCTTCTAAGCTCAATGTCGCTGATATAGCCACCAGGGATGTACCATCTGACTTTGGAGCCAATCACGAATGGTACAGCGGACCTGCTTTCTTGAAAGAAGATCAAAATACCTGGCCCATCGAAAAACCAACCGTTACAAAAATTACTGATGAAGAACGTACTTTTACCGTGACAGATATCAAGGCAAATATAAAATTTCGTGAGGCAATTCCTGATCCACGACGTTTCTCAAAATGGGAACGACTACTTCGTGCTACAGCTAGAGTTTTACAATTTTTAACTATCTGCAGAAATAACAAAGAGAAGACATTTTATAAGCGAACACGTAGAAATTTAGAAACAGATCCACACTGGAACAAACAAAAAAAGTCAGTGCCAAAACGAGCTACTAATGTACAGACCAAAAAATCCATAGATTCTACCAATTTTCTCATATTAGATTCTGAATTCATTATAAAAGCTGAAAACCTCCTTATACGTGCCTGTCAAGAAGAATCATCTAAAGAAGATATCGCAGATTTAATAAATAACAGAACTATTGCCAAACAAAGCCGCCTTCACTCATTGCCCGTGGAACTTCGAGACGGCATTATCGTTCTTCGCAGTCGTATAGCTGCCGCCGAAGAAATACTAGAAGAAATAAAGAGACTCATCTCAAATCCTAGATGGCGATCACTACATCACACAGTTGTATATTGACTGGACACACCGTTGTCTTCATCATAGTGGCACGGAAATAGTAGTTAATGAAGTACGTCAACATTTTTGGGTTATTCGACTTCGTCCCACCGTTAAAAAGATAGTTCATCAGTGCCTCAAGTGTCGTATTCGTAAGGCACAACCGCCACAACCCTCTACGGGTGATCATCCAAAATCTCGTCTCGCTCATCATCGGAGACCATTCACATACACCGGATTAGACTACTTTGGTCCTCTTACAGTAACCATAGGCCGACAGCATGTAAAACGTTACGTCGCACTCTTCACCTGCCTCACCACTAGAGCAATTCATCTTGAAATTGCCGCCAGTTTAAGCACGGACTCTGCTATACTCGCATTGCGGAGATTTGCTGCGCGTCGAGGATGTCCTTCTGAAATTTATTCAGATAATGGAACAAATATGCATGGGGCAGATAAAGAACTCCGTGAAGCTTTCAAAGAAGAAGCCAGTCGTCGTGGTATCACATGGCGTTTCATAACACCTTCTGCACCGTTCATGGGAGGCGCTTGGGTACGAATAGTTGAAGTACGCACTAAGGGTGGTCTTTTAAAAAGGCCAACTAAAAAACTCATCCCGCTTCCGAAGTAAGAAGGCACCGTCACTCACCGCGGAAAAGATGCAGCATCACGTCGAGACCTGATACTGCACGGCGGGAGAAATGTTCGCGACGCTGCGATTTTCGCCGATCGTCGACTATACACGACGTGCAGTTGTAAGTGATTTGGTTGCGCGTCGTGACGTCATATAATTGCCAGTTTTAGTTGTAATTTCGTTTTAGTTTGATTTTCCATATTATTATTAAAATAAATAAATAATAATGCGATTCCGTTAATAGATTTAGATTGAAATGTTAGATATTAGTTTTATATAATAATTTACCAGTTTATAGCATGTATAATATATAGTTCTTTTATAGTTTTAGGTAAATTTATATTAATCTGTTTTTAAAACAGTAATTCGGTAAATATTGTTAAAATAATAATTTAATCTTGTTTATAATAGTTTTGTATAGTCAAATAACAGATTAAAATATTCTAAATGACCGTAAATACAAATTAATAGAAAAATATAATGTGTAACTTGTACAAACATCGCTGTCAATTCAGTGTTTTTTGTTATTTTCGAATAGTAAATGATTAAATTATTTAATGTTGTATATACAGTTAAATAGAGAAGTTCGTGTACTTTTAGAATATATAAATTACAAATATATCAGATAAATAGTTTAAAAGATGTAAGTAAAAAACTGTAACATTGATAGTGAAAATTGTTACGTAAATAAAGCCAAAACGGCTCGGTGGCTTGCGGCTCTCGTCACGGTATAGCTCAATACAAGGGATAGGCGACTAAAGTCGCGTAATGTGTGTTCGGACAACGAGTATAACTACAACAAGAAAAATAGGAAGAAATAATAGAAGAAAAATAGTTCAAGAACATTTAGAAGACGTTTATAAGAAGCCGCCAGCCATCTACCGTTATATCGATATATAACACATATCGTTTTATTCGGCGATCCCCGCGCACCCCACGATCCGGAACCTATAGTGTACAGGGCGTCAGTGGCTCGTTCATTCGAGATCCGCCCGTCCGGTACAGTTGCGAGCCTGTTGAATCAAAAGATCAAGAAATAGAACACGCTTAGCATGTGCCAAGAAACAAGTTTTAAATATTAAATTACAATAGAGGCTTGGAACAAGTGCAGTGTTTATAGCTCCACGCTATATCCTGTATATAACAGCGTAGGCAGAGAGTCACTTAGTCTTAAGACACTCCGTTCCCGTTAACATACTTTTATTTTACACTTTCCTTCGAATGCTTGAGGCATTGCGTGTTAAGTGGCGGTGGCGCATGTCAAGTCCGCGCTTTACCATAGTTAAATATTATTATTCATTTGCAAATTTTTAATTTTTAAATTCGTCGCACGCTTTTCCTACTTTAAGGACAAGTTTCTAGACAAGGACTAGAGCAAACATGTATTTGCACTTTTTGAAATATTGTAGGAGACACAATAAAAGTTCGAAAATATTTTTTCGCGTACATTGACACATTACGCTTGTTTTTTTCGTAAGTGCTATTATTAAATCATTGTACTTTATTCGTCATTATTTTTGTTCATAATGTAAACTAAGGCTAAACTATAGGCTCCGTGTATTTATTTAGCGTCTAGCGGTCACACATGACCTTACGTTTTTTCTACTCCCGTATAGACAAAAATATCTTCCTGTCTTTTGCATCCTACTAATATTATAATTATACGAAAATTTATAAATAAAATCATTAATTACATTATAAAATATTGGATTAATATCTTGGATAAATAATAATCCAATATTTTAAAATGTAATTAATGATTGATGCAGATATTTGTTTCATTACTGGCCTGATTTGGATTAAACTTTATATTAATATTGCTAGTCCATCAGAAAAGGAAGATACTGTGTTTAACTTATCTACATATATTCTTTGATGTAGTAAATATAAGACAGAGAAGCCGCTCGATGTTTGGTTGGTACATAACCAGTAGGTACATTTTTTTTAACAATTGCTCTGTGCTGTCTACATTTTTATTTCAATTAAATCTTTTTCTACAGGAAATCAATCATGCATGTAATTTGCATGATCTGACTGAGGCAAGGCAAAGAAGGTATAATGATTCGAGACTATGTGGGAACAGTTTGGCAGATTTCGATTTCACTACTATTTTTAAATTTAGTTATTAAAATATTATTTTCTATAATTTAGTTACGTAGTAATTTGTGTATGTAAATGTAATTTTGAAGTTGATCCTATTTTTGAAATATATATATATATATATATATATATATATATATATATATATATATATATATATATATACATATATATATATATATATATATATATATATATATATATATATACATATATATATATATATATATATATATATATATATATATATATATATATATATATATATATATGTTCTGATCTTTCATTTATTTTCTTTTTTATGTACTAAAAAATGTTAAATAACAGGCTTGCAACATTGACAAATAATAACATTTTAACAATTTTAAATATTCAATATTTTTATCTGTTTTAAGTATGTAAACAAGGCTAATTAGCTAATTATAAAAAACATTACAATTATTAACATATTATTGTACTTGTACAATTTTTTCTTAAATTAGCGAAAAAAGAGATACCTCACAAAAATGCGATTTAATTGGGACATAAAGAAAAATATTTTTTTATTTTACAGTTAGCCACATTGTGAGTTTAAGGTTATATATTTGATAAATTTAAAAATATCAAAAATATCTGATAAAATGATTTGGCGAATATATAAAGCAATGAAAAAAAAGTAGTGAAATTAATGAAAGCATTAAATGAGTAAATAAATAAATATTTTTGTATTGGCAAATTTGTGATCTACATCTTTTTAAATAATGTTTCCATGTAAGTGAATTGTCTGTAATGGAAAATAAGTATCTCTAACTTTGATTATGATATTTAGTAGGAAAGGGGTGTTCCGATTTTTTTTTCAACTTGCTTTTGAGATAATAGTAATACATATAAGCCTGTATATACGTATTATAACTATTTTTTATTCTTAAATACTGTGACTAATACAAATGTACGTACCCATATTTTAATATTAGAGTATAGTTGTGTATATGGGACACTGAAGTCACTAATATTAATAATATCTTTCAATAATAAATTAATATAATTTATTTATTAAGATAATTAATAATTAATGTTAGAGTTTCATTTCAAATATTTATTTGAAATGAAACTCTAACATTAACCGCAAACATTTCAGTATTACATATTTTTAAAAGCCCGTTGTTTCAAATACTTCACAGTGGTCGGATTGATAGTCCTGTCGTGGCGCAGTGGCACAAGCGTGTGACTGTAAACGACAGGTTGTTCGATTCGATTCCCTCTCTAGAAAATGAAATATTTAATATTTTCAATTTAAATATTTGATGTTTTCATTTCTTCACTCTGGTACAAGGCAAAACGCGGCGTTGAGTTCTGCCACTCGACACGCAATGCCTCCAAGTCGGCTAAATGGGGAAACGGAAGTGGAACGGAGTGTTTTAACACTAGTTTCCCAAGTTCCCTCTGCCTATTCTGACATGTGCGTAAAGCTGATTAATCGTTAAACAGTTGCAATTATAATTCAGATTTTAAATAGAGAAAGAAGTGTCTTAACATCATGATATTACAGTTGTATGCATCACGAGCCAATAATAATAATATTTACCAATATGATTGTTACCGAATATTTATTTTAAAAATTGAACCAAATTAAAAACTACATTTACATTTAAACGAAAACAAAATTTAAAAAATATATATTTTGATAAGTTGAAAAATTTATCGAAATCTGTTAACTTGTTGCCACATAGTGTCGAATACACATTCTTTGTCTTGCGTCGGCCAGATCATCCAAATTACATGCATGATTGACTTCCTGTAGAAAAAGATTTAATTGAAAGAAAAATGTAGACAGAACCAGCCAACCATCGCGCGGCTTCGCCCGCTTATTTTTATTTTATTAAAGAATAGATATTTACAGTCAATGTGTTTTCCTTTTCTGATGTACTAGCAATATTAATATAAAATTTCATCCATATCAGATCAATAGTTGCATGAAAGTGAAACAAATATCTTTATAGATAATAATTTACAATTTTTAAAATGACTGATTAATTTACATTTTTTAATATGGAGCTATAAAAACGTTCCTGTTACACGAAACGATACGAAATCTGTTCACAACTTTAATACCCAAGTAGTAATGAAAACATAACGATAAATTAAGCAAGGGATAAAGAAATGATAAATATATATTATATGTGTGAAAATATAGAATGTATTTCTTTTTCTTTCCACCCGTATAGGTGGTTACGAATGCTATATACAGACTTAAGGCAAAAATCTATATTTAAAATTGTCAAAAATATTTTTTTTGTCTGATCATTTAACTTGTCTTCATGCTATATCCCTAGCGGGATAGCCAGGGAGAACGAAGCGCAAAACGTTAGGGTCTCAGCACACTTCTTTCGCCTTGTCTACTGTCATCAACCTCTTCATACATACCCTCTGGGGGGTTCTCTTGCTTTTTACGTGACCCTCCTCCAGTGTAGTAAATACTTAACAAAATAATAATATGTATTGGAGTTTAAGGTTACCTTGAATTAGTTATCATTTCTTATTCAATAATTAAAACACGTTGTTCGTTTTATATATTTAAATAAAGTAACCTTTTGCAGCATATAAAATGGTATACTGGAAGATATCACTTTTAAAATATGAGAGCACAGTGATCGAGCGTGGTTCACGCGATCTGAGAACCTTATGATTCCGAAAAAAGAAAATATTTTTTGTGACAGTTCACTCATCGAGGAGGTCTTAAAGCAAGCAAAGCCGGAAGCCTGTTGTGGCGCATCGGCACAAGCTTGTGACTGTAACCGACAGGTTCTGGGTTCGATCCCCAGTCGAGGGAATGAAATATTTAATATTTTCAATTTAAATATTTAATGTTTCATTTCTTTGCTCTGGTAATAAGGCAAAGCACAGCGTTGAGTTCAAAGTGGGGAATGAAATTGGAACGGAGTGTCTTAACACTAGGTCCCCGGGGTCCAAAAAGTGAAGCAAAAGCTAGTGGTATATGATTATTAAATAAAGCGTAAACAAAATGTAAATAAATTACTTTTAATATAATGAAGTATTCCATCCATTAACTAGGGAATAATCTACATATCAAGAATATTTACAACATTGCCTAGATAGTTTGTTCTTTAAAGGTTCTTGATGGTCCCATTAGGGATATTAGTGGAAGTCTACTTGTATGTAATGAAATTAGTTGTTAGTTAAGTGTTTTTTTTTATTGTAACTCTTACACACTACAGTGTAAGCGTCGGCTTAGGCAGTCGTGTTAGCTGCTAGATAGAAAGTGAGCTAAAATATTTAAGGTTATTTAATATGTTTGTTATTTTTTATTATGTGTGAACTTACTACAAAATCCCCTTCAGGAACGCTAACAACATAAATAAATTGTAACAAGCGTATCAGAGTTTCGACGTAGCTTGATAAGAACGTATGGCTCAGTTGGTCAGAGCGCTTGAACGGTATCAAAGAGGCGCGGGTTCAAATCTTGCTACGTTCAAATTTTTATACGCTCTTAAATTTAAATTTAGTATTTTCTTTCCAAAGTGTGAAATAACACTTTCAAAAATATATTTGTGAACTTTTTGTATTTTTTATACAATATTTTGTAAATTTTCGGTATTCGATATATATTTTATATTAATACTTTGACTAGTTTCAGTCTTATATATATATATATATATATATATATATATATATATATATATATATATATATATATATATATATATATATATATATATATATATATATATATATATATTAGCACGTATTTTGAAATCATATATAAGAGCTACTTAAAATTTATTTATATGTACATATATTAAGTTAGAGCTTGCTAATGAATCCCAAGAACTAATTAACATACGTAGATATATGTAAATCTAATGCTTATTTAATAAAATAAGACTGTGGGTCCCATTTCTAGTTGAGGGAAATGAATACTTTTTATATTCTCTGCTCTAACAAGATAAAATAGACAACACGCAGCTTCACTCTATGTCTCGCCCATGGCAAGGTAGCCAGGGGAAATTAAAAAACTCTGTTCCACTTTTACTTATCAGTTATTTTGAGACATTGATTTAGAATATGAAAAATTTTCACTATGTTTAGTGGCTGAATTCAACGCTATGTTTTACCTTGTTACCAGAGCAAAAAATAAAAAAAAATATGAAATATTTCTCGACAGGTTTCTAATCGATTCTTACTTCTTAACTTACAAAAATGGTTAATGGGAGTTATCCTTGAAATATATTTTTTAGAACTTTTGGACGAGAACACTTACAAGCATGAAAGCTTTCAAGTTGTCCCGAGTTTACAATCTTTGTTGTTATAAATCCACTTATAGTGACAAAATCATGATGTAACATACATAACTTTTCTCGATATGTATACTAACGATAACGAAAAGACAATGTGTCTATAAAAAGAAGTAGTTCCCTTTTAAATATATACAAAGTAGAAGAATGAATACATTTTTTGTGTTTTTTTTATCTATCTCTAACGATAAACTTTAATTTTATATGCAAAACTTTGCTTAAGCCCCGCGAGCGTATACTTACGAGTATGTACGTACGAGCGTAGCGTATTGTACGTACGAGTATAACTCAATCTCAACTTTTCGTTATTTTTATTTTAAGACACTGATGTTCTTACTTTTTCTTTAAATCATTGCGAGTTAAGTGGTGGCAATCGACGCAGTTTGTAATGATACCAGTATTAAAATATTAAAATAATTAATTTCCTCTATTGAGACCACGACCTACGACTTTCGTCTACACACAGCCCGTTATCCCGCTTCGTCGCGACAACCTTTATCTATTATTGTATAAATAATGAAAACGTACGTGTTATGGAATAATCCTTGGCGTCTATAGCCCCGGCCTGTAACTGTACGTAAGTTTCAGGCGGAGATGTCGCTGTAAAATTCAAAAGGGCTAACAATAAAAAATCGAAAAAAATAAACCATATAACCTGCTCAAGTCTAATCGCTCGGGCAGCGTACACGTGATAAGATCTCCTCCTCCATAAATCAAATTGTTAAAATTTAAAAACTATTTAAAAATTCAAGATACCGGTATTAGAAGTTAGAATGATATTTGCTTTTAATACATTTATAAAAAAAGGTAAAAGACTAATAATATTATTAATTAAAGAATCCATGTAAGGCCTTATTTGACGTGAACGCGATAATTTTGAGTTCGATACCTAATCAGGTGATAGGAATATTATTAAATTATTTTTTTTCTTTCTTTCTTTCAGCTTCACGCTGTATCCCGCACTAGGCAGGGTAGGCAGAGGAAAAGGAAGTGAAACCTAGTGTTATGACACTCCGTTTTACTTCCGTTCCCCACTTTCCGCCGAATTTGAGGCATTGCGTGTTGAGTGGCGGAACTCAACGCCGCGCTTTTGCCTTATTACCAGAGCGAAGAAATGAAACATTAAATATTCAAATTGAAAATATTAAATATTACATTTCCTCGACTGGGGATCGAACCCAGAACCTGTCGGTTACAGTCACACTCTTGTGCCGCTGCGCCACGACAGGCCTCAATATTAAATTATTACCTTTTAATTTCATTTTAAAATTGAACTTGGTAGCTGTTGGTGCCCCATTTTCCACTGAACTGTTTAGAAAATTTGTGTTAAATGGCGGAAATCATAAAATATTCGATGTCCTCGAGTGGAGATCCAATCTACTGTCCCGTTTACATCAACTCATTTGTGGCCATGCGCCTCAGGCCGATTAGTCTCTATATATATTATTTTCATTTCACTGTTAAAAAAAATTATTCGTTTTTTATATATAAAAAGAGCATACCATATGATCCTTGGGTACTAATTTGTAATTCTTAAATTTATGGTTCCATCAAATTTATAATTTTCTTGTTTTTATATGTTTTTTTTATGCCAACCATTGAATTGTCCTGTCAGATGCCACCAAATGTTACCGACAATCTGTTACCACAAAGAGTACCGAAATCAGAAAAATCTCCTGAAGACAATGAGGAGACTGAAGTACCTATTGAATGCGATAACGAAGAACTTGGTTATGGAGCAGGTACAGTTTTTTTTTACTTTGAGTAAAAAAGGTGTATTTGTTTCCTGCCGAGATAAATACTGCCAGGAAAAGTAGTGCACAATATGTACGGTCGTCTAGTTGAGGCCACATTGACGCTGAGTCTTCTACTTTATTCCTTATTATTATTTTCATACTTCCGATAAAAAGTAAATCTGCGTGTTTCCATCTACAGCTAGCTTAAGGGCGGCCAAGGCTCGTTAACCGTACTATAGTTACAGCCACATACGCTACATTAGACAATTTCGTCACATTTAGTTCTATTATGCCTATTTACCTATTAAGAGACATTATATGCATATAACTAGGCCGGAAATATATTTTTTTTATGATGGGTGTAGGTCAATGCAATCTTTCTATTCCTGCAGCAAAATAAACAAGGGGAACCTAAGTTCCCCTTAACACGTCCGTTCCCCACTTTCAGAGCGAGATAATGAAAATATATAATGTTTCTTTTGGGAAAAATAGGCACAAGCATGTGTCCGTAAACATGACAGGTCGTGGATTCAATCCCCACTCGAGGCTGGCAAATATTCGATATTTTCAAATGATTAATATTTTCATTTAAAATACTTTTACTCGCTCGCACTTCAAATTCTGTGGAAATTAGAAAGCGGAGCGAAATCGGTCTTAGCACTAAGTTCCCAAGTTCGCTCTGCCTACCATGCCAGAAGCTGAAAAAAAAATTAAATATTTCATTTTAGATTGTGCCTATATGTCTCTTTATTTCTTTATTACAGGAGACGCTGTCATCACAGTATTCATAATAGCACCACAAGTAGTCAGCGTGTGGCGTGGCACGTGGGGGATAATGGAGATGCACTCCCATGTCTTTCCACACGCACAGATATTTATTCTGGGGATCGTGATACACTCATGTTTTGCTTTAGTCAGGTAACATTTTATCTTGTTCCAGCTTTTTGATATATATCTATCATATTTAATGAATTGATTTGTCAGTTTATTGAAGTGAAAACTTCTTTAGGCGCGTTGAGCGTTTTGGTAGAGGGTAAAATCCTCGGTTCGCGTCACCGACATGCTAATGATAATAGCAGGCGTGCGACTAGCGCATGCGCAGTAGTACAAGTATACACTAATATAGCCTGTGTACACGTCACCAATACGTTATAGTTGCAGTACCTATTGTATCTTTTTTAGCATATAATGAAATGATTGAACGAACAGATAATCTAAGTATTGTCGAAATTAATGATGACAATGATGTAAATAATGAAAATAACGTTCAAACTTGAATTCATTGAAATTCGTGTACATATAAATACTATGTATAATTAAGATAATTGTATATTAATTATTTTTTCAACCACTTTGTATTTATATTTTGTTTATGATTTGTTTAACCCATCATATGTAACTAATAAATAAAACATAAAAAAATCATATAATTTTTGCATATAGTTTTAATTACTCTCAACTTAATAGCTCCGTTTTCACTTCTATCGGCAGTCCCACGACTGCTATTAGTTTTTTATTTTTTTATTTTATTGGTTATAGATTGTTATGTAGAAACCCTACTGCAATAACAACTCTATATCTCTCTATCTCCCTCAGATGTTGTTAGCAGTAATTATTTACGAGAAAGTATCATGAAAAGTACTCTGTATAATTTAGAGGCGCCATATATGGTATGATTTTGTTTCCAGCTTCGCACTGTATCCAGGTTCGCCAGGAAACCTGGGCAATGTAGTGCTGAGACACTCCATTCCCATTAGAACACTTCCGCTATTTATTTTTCACCAAATTCTTGTGACATTGTCTGTCGAGTGGCAGAAGTCAACGTTGCGCTTTGCTTGTTACCAAATTGAAGAAATGAAAATATTTAATATTTTATTTCCTCCAGTCTAACCCACAACCTGTCTCATTTACAGTACGTACCTATCACGCCTGGAATTGGTAGATATTTGATTTTTTAAACATTTTTTTATTGTTTTATTATATGTATAATAAAATTTCGTGTTTGTACAGATTTCTTTTAACTGTATAGAAGTATTTTATTTGTGCTGAATGATAGTTCATAAAAATAAAAAAAAATATTTTTGGTCTTGGTGAATGCAATCAGTACCAATGTAATAATATCAGAGGCCACTGTAGCGCAGGAGCACGGGTGTACTACTGTAATCATAGTGGTTGTGGATTCGATTTCCAGGTGGAAGAATAAAATATTTAATATTCTCATTTACTCACTCTGATAACGAGACAAAGCGTGGCGTTGAGTTTCACCACTCAACACTTGATACCATGTATGAGAATGAGAAGTCTTAACACTAGGTTCTCAGTTCCCTCTGACGGCCACTATATTGATAATGCGTGAATTTAAATAAGTATAATAATATCAATTGAACACTTATTTATATACTTTACCACCATTGTTAAAGGTATTTTTAATTTTTTTAGATCTCTATTACTATCACGATCTAAAAACGCTTGGGGAGAAGATGCTCGAGCAGGAAGGTGGCTCCGGGAAAGAGTTGTTTGTAGAATTTATAGTTATATATTTATTCTTGCAAACATAATGCACTGGAGAGGAGGTTGGGGACTATTGGACTCCATGATTGCAAAGATTGCTCCTGGCGATGATAATCATTTTAACAGGTGTTTATCGTTATATTAATAAAATTGTTAACACACATAGGAGGTAGGCTGAGAAAACCTGACAATCTAGTGTTACGACACTCTGTTTCGATAAAGTTACTTCCGCTCCTAAGGAAGGTTCCAGAATGAAGAAAATAAATATATTAAATATTTAATTTCCTCGAGTCAGAATCGAAGCTACAGACAGCCTGTCGCGCTTACAAAATACATCACGATAGGCCTCCATTTATCTTTAATTTTATTTGTACTTTTATAAAATAATTTAAAGTTTACTTGCTTATATTTACGTTAGAAAAGAAAGAAATAAAATTATAAATATTTTAAATATTACAAACATTTTAGAGATATTTGTATACACCATTTAAAGTTTTAAAAAGAAAATATTAAAATATATTATTTTAAAATACATTATTATTAAAATATATAATAATAAAAGATAATAACAATTTAAAACTTTAAACGTTTTCTCAGGAGTATACTGTATGCAGTGTTTACTTCCGTTTTCTTCGTGACAATTACATGCATAAGATCGTCGCGCAACTTGCTGGCGTCGCCATACTTCCTCGTTACCGATGGAAAGGAACCCACCTATATATTTACAACTAGATTTCAACAGAAGGTAAATGTTTATTATAAGTAAGCTGAGTAGAATACTCATCTTTACGCTGTATCCCACATATGGCAGGGTAGGCAGAGGGAACTTGGGAACCTAGTGTTAAGACACTCCGTTCAACTCCCAGTCCCAACTTTCCGCCGAATTTGAGGCATGGCGTGTTGAGTGGCGGAACTCAACGCCGCCTTTTGCCTTGTACCAGAGCGAAGAAATGAAAACATCAAATATTTTGATTGAAAATATTAAATATTTCATTTCCTCGAATGGGGATCGAAGCCAGAACCTGTCGGCTACAGTCACACGCTTCTGCCGCTGCGCCACGACAGGCCACTAGATGTTTATTATATAATGTTTTAAGTTATATATTGAAGTTGTTTTAACCTGTCGTTGCACAGGGACAGGGACCGGTGCGACATTAACGCGACAGGTTGCGGGTTCGATCCCCACAGGAAGAAATAAAGTAATTCATATTTTCAAATGAAATATTGAAAATTTTAATTTCTTCGTGTGCAACGTTGAGTTCCGCCAATGCTTCAAATTCAGAGGAAAGTGGACAACAGTACGGAGTGTCTGAACACTAGGTTGCCAAGTTCCGTCTGCCTACCCTGCCATGTACGGGATACAGCGTGAAGCTGAAAAAAAAAAACAAAAATGTTGCCTCGTGATGTACCCTGTATATATTAGGGTAGACAGATAAGACCGATTGCACTGCATATATGGCTCAGCGTAGTGACAGAACTCAACTCAGCGCCTCGTCGAGTTACGAGAGTGAATACACGGAAATAGCACATTCATTCACACAGCTACTATATTTTTTCTTACTTTACCTAACCAGACCAAAGAACCAATAGATTGTTGGCTACGTTTTTCTACTCTAGGCCAAGTTAATTAAAGTCACTTTACGCTTTACTATATTCATTTTCTTCTGGCGGCTTGCCACATTTAAATAAAACAAGATGTGAAGGCAAGTCAAAAGCAAATACAAAAGAGACAAACATCATATATATGTATATATATATATATATATATATATATATATATATATATATATACATATATATATATATATATATATATATATATATATATATATATATATATATATATATATATATATATATGTATATATATATATATATATATATATATATATATATATATATATATATATATATATATATATATATATATATATATATATATATATATATTCTTTTTCAAATCTAAACGTTATAAAACAAAGGGCAAGGTCAAAAAGAATGAAGACTGAGAAAAGGAAGCGGAAACATAATATGATTAACTAGCACTACTTACACATTACGTACATTAGCGCGAGGGTCGGCCGATTTAATGCGTGGATTAAAATTATGAAGAACTTTAGCATCAGGTTCAGACATTGTTCATGTATATATTAAGTAAGTCTAAGTATATATTTATCTATATAGGTGATGAATCAAATGTATTTTTCTAATATGCATGCAACAGAAATTACCTAGAACGATGCGTCCATAATTTTAAAATTAAATATAATTCATACTTGTCTTGCGCCATTTCTCGCCATGCTACTCGAGTGCCTATAATCACTACAAATATTACTATCATCTAACGCTAAGTGCCATACAAACAAACGAAATAAATAAAGGAAATAGAGTCTAAACGATAAAAACGAGTCACACGTCGAACAAAACAATGATAATACTAACAAATACATATAAATAAATAATCATAAAAGTTAGAGATTAGAATATTTCAGGTAACTTTCCACTGCTAATAGAGTTCTATGTGAAACTGTTGATTTTGCTAATTATGTTTTATCACTCTGCTATTGTAGTTAATTTGCTATATATTTGGAGAATATATGTATTTAAAAAATCCTTGAGGAGATGTTTAATCATGTAATACTCAGCTTCACGCTGTATCCCGCACTTGTCAGTGTAGGCAGAGGGACCTTGGGGACCTAGTGTTAAGACACTTCCGTTCCCCACTTTCCGCCTAATTTGAGGCATTGCGTGTTGAGTGGCGGAGCTCAACGCCGCGTTTTATTTTGTACCAAAGCGAAGAAATGGAATTGAAAATATTTCATTTCCTCGGGTGGGGATTGAACCCACAACCGGTCGGTTACAGTCACACGCTTGTGCCGCTGCGCCACGACAGGAATCAAGTTATTAATGTGATAGAACCCGAAAATAGTGATTTTTATAACTTTTGTTTGTTTGACTGTGCGTTTGAACGTGAGCTTATCTAAGAAACGGCTAATTAGATCTTGTTGCAGTTTTCACTGGCAATTTTAACTGAACGTGCTAAGTGTTTATTTTATTGATATTGGTTGTAAAATAAAAAAAGTTAAGTCAATTCAAAATATTAATATCGACAAAATTGCTAAAAAAAAATTAATCATTTAGCTGAGGTTTTCGTTTTTAATATCAAGATATTGTCTTTAAAGTGATAATGTCATTAGAATAAGAAACTCGTTAAAATTGTAGCAAATAAAATAACGTAATTCAAGCGGGCGAAGCCGAGGGCAGGTCGAAACTAATGTAATTAATTAGGCAAAATATGATTTATCTATATATAGAGGCACAGACATAGCTCTCATCATGTTTTTCAGTGATTAGCTAAAAATATTTAATACCAACTTCTTGTAAACACTTTATGACGTTAGAGGATAATGTTAGATTATGTTCGTAGTTTCGATGCAAGCTTTGTTAATATTATAGTTATTTTATCTCTCCCCCCACAAAAAAATCGCAATATCGAAAAGTCTCGGAATTCGGACTCACTTATTAAAAGCAAATGTTCTTGTTAAAGTTAACAATAATATATAAATAATTTTGTTTAACAAAATAGCTACAGCAGTAAATAAATAGTAGTGTACTTTAAGCAGGCGAAGTCGCAAACCTGCCGCGTGTCTGTAGCAAATCACTATACATGAAAGATATATATGAAATGTTTCTTATAAGTTATATTAAATTCCAAAATAAATATATTATGTTACATTATAATTATAATTCCGCCACTCAACACACAATGCCTCAAACTCGGCGGAAAATGGAGAACGGAAGTGGAACGGAGTGTGTTAACACTAGGTTCCCAAGTTCCCTCTGCTATCCCGCCAAGTGCGGGATACAACGTGAAGCAGAGTATGTTAAATTATATTTACATATGCATGTTTAACATTGTTACTATTGAGTTGGAAGAGAATGCAATGCCTTGTGTTAGGAATTTTCTCACCTTAATATCTTAATTATTTATATCTATACGTTTAACATCGTCCTTTTTTTTGTTTAAATGTATTTTTAGCTTTATGTATATATTTCTCAGCAGTAGCCCAAAGGGAGAACCTGAATACCTAGTAATCAAATACACCATTCCCATTTTGACACTTCCGTTTCTCACTTTCTGCAGAATTGTGATTGTAGAGTGCATTGAGTGTTAGTGACTAAACTCTACGTTGCGCTTTGCCGTTACCAGAGCGAGAAAAAATAAAATATTCAACATTCCCTCGAGTGGGAACAGAACCCACAACCTCCACCGCCGCGTTTACAGCCACACTCTTATGTCCCTGCGCCATAACAAGCCTTAATTAAAGATAATTAATAAATATAATCATAGATAATAATTATGGACCAACTTTTAAATTAACTACACAAAATTATTGGACTTATCGCTTTTAATTCAAACATTATTAGTTCTTACTTGTTTCTAAATGATATTATAGTCTATAATTATTTTAATACTTTTATTATAATTGCACATTCAATTTTAAACTTTAATTACAGAATCATAAAGTATATTTTCATATATATTAAACAATAAATAAGAGATCATAATGTCATGAATACTATAAAGAATTGTGACAGTTAAAGTAATTGAAAAAAAGTAATTAGGTAAGGTATTTTTATTTAACTTTACCTTTTTATATATATGGCATACTGACTAACATCTGGTGTATAAGAAATAGATTTTGTTGATAAATAATGTTGAAGGTCATATGTTATTTTTGTCATACATATATTATAAAATATACTCAGCTTCACACTGTATCCCACACATGGCAGGGTCGGCGGAAGGAACTTGGGAACCTAGTGTTAAGACACTCTGTTCCACTTTCGGGTCGGGTTCCCCACTTTCGAATTTTAGGCACTACGTGTTGAGTGGCGGAACTCAACGCCGCATTTTGCCTTGAACCAGAGCGAAAAAATTAAAACATGAAATATTCAAATTGAACTTAACTTAGCTTCACGATATATCCTTAGCGGGATAGGCAGAGAGAACGGAGCGCCAAGCGCTACGGTCTCGGCATATCTCTTTCGCCTCGTCCACTGTCATCAACCTCTTCATACATGCCCTCCGGGGGGTCCTCATGCTTTTTACGTGACCTTCCCCCAGTATCGTCGATACTTTGTTTTCGAAGGTCAATCGAGGTCTCTTTCAAATACCAGAACCTTCGTCTTATTCGCATTCAGGCATAGACCATTATTCGCCCATCCTTCTTTCAGAGTGGTAACCAATGCCTGCAACTCGCTTTCTGATGATGCAATAAGCTCTGCATCATCAGCGTACAGCAGGCAATTTATATTCGATGTACCTACTTTCACTCCCATGTCACTTTGTCCCACTCCATGAAGACAGCTGTCCAAATACAAATTGAACTGCGCCATGTCAGCTTGGTTGTTCAAACCAAGGCGACATGCCAGCTCCTACTTGCACGCAGGCTGAGAGATCTCTGTAAAGAGACTTTACAGCCTGCAGCAAGGGTCCGCTCACATTGTACCGGGGCAGTATCTCCCATAATCTCTTTCTTACAACCCTGTCAAACGCTCTTTCCAAGTCCACAAAAGCACAGAAAACTTTTTGGTTTACTGCCAAATTTTTTTCCGTAATCATGCGGAGGGAAAAGATCTGATCCATACAACCTCTTCCAGGTTTAAAGCCTCCCTGGGCCTCCCACAACAGCCTTTCAGATCTATCTTGCATTCTTCTCGCTAATATTTTAGCATACACTTTACTACCTAAGCTAATCAAACTGATAGGCCTATAGCTTGCGCAATCTATCTGTGAACCTTTGCCTTTATACAAAGGCACGATGACTGCACCTCGCCAATCGTCTGGGACCTCTTGTGTTGTGCAATTCATGCTGGAAATCGGAGATTTCCAGCATAAATTGCATAAAAACCAGAACAGGTCCAAGACGCGTGGCCCACCATATTTGATCATCTCGGCAATAACTCCATCTGCTCCCGCTCCACATTTCAAACTTCGTATGGCACTCTCAACTTCTTTTATACTAATTTCGCCATCCGCTACATCAAGACCCAGCTTTTCACTGTTACTTGAGGCAGACGCGTTATCACATTCATACATCTCCTTGTGAAATTCCGCCCATCGCTGCAAAACCTGTGGTCGTTCTGTTAAAAGTTCACCGTCTTTCGAAAGCGCCCCTTTCATTCTACAGGCTAGTGAGCAACTCCGGGAACCACTCATTTCTCGCCAGAAAAGCTTTGTGTTTTCCCGAAAGTTGTTTAACGAACAACTTAACCTTTCTTCTCTTTCTTTCTCAGAGTTTTTGACGCTTCATCTTTATCAGTACTTTCGTTTGGTGTTTTTGCAGCTTATACTCTTTCTTTCTTATCTCTATCATGCTTTTATCCTTACCCGAGGCTTTATAATCCTGCCATGTTTTCTGCTTTAAACCTCTACAAAATAATATATGTTTAAAAAATTTTGTTACAAACACAACTGACACTTTTTTTTTATCTTTTAAGCATTCAGCATATTTTACAGCTATCATCTTAAGTTAAATACATCTCAGTCCTCATATTTCCATTGATCTAATGTACACACAATATATTGATAAAAAATGTTAAGTAATGGACTTATTTTAACCACCAGATCAGGTCATTTCTACAGACCTTTAATGGGGAAAGCCCTATATTGGGCATTGACAGGTCCCTTTATAAAACTAGCAGCTTGTCAAAATGCTGGAAATGTGTAGTCACGTTTCTTCAGCAATAAACTCGTTGTTATCTTTATGGAAGTCTCTAATATTTGTAAATACTCTTAAATATAGAGTAAACTACATCGCAAGGGTCGCGAGTTCAGTTCCCTTTTAGTGTACATATTTGTACTGTGTTACACGCTAATATGTGTTTTCGTTGCATGTATATAAACATATCATTATTTTAATTTAATGTTTTTATTATTTCAAATATACGTTGTTAGCTGCTTTATTGCGACAATATATTAACAAATAGTTGAATTAAAGAATTCATATAGCACTTAAATATTATCAGGATTTAATGTTTTCTAATAAAAAGAAACTGTTGTGTATCATGATCATATTTTCTAATAAAAACTAGATTTTTTAAACCAATTGCGGAGTTCGCCGGGTTCCGCCATTTATTAAATTTTATCTTTGTTCCAATATAACTTATTACTGAAACCATCACTCTTTTGTTAAAGATGTTTGAGGCGTGTGAAGGAAAAATATTTAAAAGCAAAACCTATAATAGCATCGTTTAAACGCTTTACATTCATCTTGCAACGCTGGTTTCTTCTTGTGATGCTTTTGCATAAAATCCTTAACATTTCAACAATTTTCATTTTCAATGCATTTTCCATATATTATTTAAAAAGACGCAACAAAACGACTACAAAAAAAATTAAATTCACAACAATTTCACCAATTAAGCCAAATATCAAAAAGCAAACTGACCGATAACGACATAATAAGTCAAAAACACTTTAAGTGCGATGCAAATAAATCGAAGAAAGCCAACCAAAGCCGAGAGGGAGTGCGGTACCCAAACATTACGTCAGAGGACGCGACGATAATACAATTATATACGAATAATCTGTAGTCGTAGTGAACCCGTGGCTCGGCGCGCTCGCATCACCATGCGTGGAAGTACCGCCGGCCTGACCGACACCCTCACGAGCGGCACCAACCCAGCTCTCCTGGAATTCGCCGACGTTGTTTTCGCGAGTTTCGTGGTAGCACCTGCCGTGGTCACCTATTGGAAGTCGACATGGTCCTTGATGGACCTCTACGTACTGAACGACCCGGTGGCCAGCGCGGCCGCGTGCGCTACGTTCGGTTTGTGCTGTGATCTCGTCTTCTGCGTGTTCCAAACACAATTGACCAAATATTTGAAACCGGATAGGGGGAAGGTTGTATATTATGTGCTGTCGCGCTTCTATACGTGTATAGCGGGCATGGCTTGCGTCGGCGCCTGGAGAGGTGTCTGGAACCTCTTGAATGAGTGCACAGGAGACAGTGCTAGGACTCTCATGTCGACGACGGTGGCAGCCACGCTGTCGCTGGCCGCTTTGAGGACGTTGAGGAATATATGTGCCGCGCCCTTTGCTGTAGCTGTCGATTCGCCTCAGGGCTACTTCGACGTGCCCACCATGTTCAGAACGGTGAGTGAATTTATTTTGTATGTCAATTCTTTGAATTTCCGTGTGTAGTTAAATTATTATTAAATATTATTAAATATTTAATGATAATTTAACAACACAATCCCTATTCCGCTAGGCTATCCCGCTAGGGATGTAACTAAGTTAAGATAACTGAAAGCCCATTTGAGTCATCACATTAAAAAGGAAAACCGCTTAACCGAATTTCATAAAAAATAACTAAGAACCACCGCAATTTTTGAGGCTATCATTAATTAATGAAAAAAAAATTTTCACTAAAATAGGTTTAAGATACTTTAATTTTTGCTTCGATAATTAAAAATCACAATCATTTCAATAATATCTCAAAACAAAAGAAAGTGAAAAATTTCAAACCGTTACACAAAATGAAACCGACATTGAAAAAACATAAAAAAAATGTTTGGACTCTTTCAAAATTGACATCAATTTAAATTTATATTTATCATTTTGTCATTGCAATATCTCATAAACTGTCTTGGGACCAAATATTTCTTCTGAAGGTAGATAATAATACTTACCAAAAAATAACCATACTTCAATAAGTTTTCCAAGTTAAATACTTAATCAATGTTTATATATCAAACACTTATATACAACAAAAACAACAACAAAAACCAACATATAAAATGTCACGGGAATTGAACTGAATACTCTCGTTTGGGCGATACAGATTCAATAATTATAATTACGAAAACAGTGAAAATGCATAAACAATTAATAATTTACATATTTACACTTCAAATGTAAACTACTACATGTACACATTTAGAAAGTCCAAAATTTTGTATTTCCTTTTACACGCCTTATTAGACTTACCACCAATACAAATATAAACAAATTACAGATGAAAAACATGTTTGTCCTACGCTGCTAAATATGGGATACAGTGTGAAACTTAAAAAATGTTGGCTATAATAGAAAAAAAGACTCGTTAGACTGAAGACTAGGCACGTTGTCTTTCACTTTTCACATATAAGTTTTCTAATCACATTATCTTTTTAAATCTCTTGACATTTTATCCCGTGTAAAGTACTTTATAACTTTACGACTTCATATTTAATTTTTGTTTACTAAATACAAGATCTACAATAATTATAAAAAGGAGAGAGTCTGGAAACTTGTGTGTTTTCATTACTTTTGTTTTCATACTCTGCGGTAGAGCTGCAGTGTTAATACCAAAATTTTATTGCAGTGTTAAGATGCACCATAACCCATAATTACTTGAAAAGTCAATGGAGCTATTCATACATAAATAAGAAGAATATCTAATCCCTTCCTCTCTCCCTTCATCTCTCTGATAATAAGGCAATTGGCGGCGTTGAGTTTATCAATACCAATGCCTGTCCCGAGACAGGGATCCCTCTGCCAGTCCTGCTACGTGGGAAAGTGGGATTTTTTTAACCAAGTGGAAAATTTGCCTAATTATAGTCTTTTTTTTAATCTATATATTCTATACTTATTTGTAAAATTCAAATGAGATTTTTAGTTATGCATACTAGTGATAATATATATCAAGGTACATTATTACTAAGCTTTGATAGCATAATTTTTAATTTAAAATTAATTTAAAAATGCAGAAATACTATCGCTGATGACTATTAATTAAATTGCAAGTAAATGTAAATGCTAAAAAACATCGAGGAATTTAAATATTTAATATTTTCATTTCTTTGCTCTGATAACAAGACAAACCGCAGAAATGAGTTTTGTGCCTTGTAAGAAGTCTTTTGAACTGGGCGCTTCTTGTACAGTGGATGTCATACTTTTATAGCAACAATGTTTTCTTCTTAAGATAAAAGCTTTTAAAACGTATATCCTTTTCTGTATTAAAAATTTACCATCACATACCTACAAGAAGAAAATTAAATTATCTTCTTCCAAATGTAACACGCACACAAAAATCTAATTCTTGGACTAAGCTAGTCATTTTAATATTTATATGGTATAATAATAAATATGTTTTTTGACTAAATAGAAAAAAAAATACTGCGGTTAATATTAATATTACTAACATATACACGCATATTGGATCTCTATGTTTTTAATGACTGCAAGTATCAATATCATTCGAAAAGCAAGATTAATTTGACCTTAAAGAAAATGATATCAGCCGAGCGACACATTACTCTACTAAACTTACTTACTTTTTAAACGTGGAGCACTGATTAAACCTATACAAGCAGAAAGTCTTCGCGAATTATATTAATACTTCACTCTCTGCCGTTCGTACTACTCATCCATTACTCTGAACCTCCTCAGAGACTAATTGGCCCAAGAGGCCAAGAGAAGGTTTTGAGTTTGGCTTTATACCACGTATGTCATGAAAAGTGTTTTGGGCAACTATTTAACCTATAATCCTTGTCTCTGATTTTTTGAAGTATACAATATGTGACAATATTCCGCAATTGCGATGATGACGATGCACAAATGCTCGTACTTTTCGTTTGCTTTGGGTTAAAAGTATGATTTTCTCTTTCTAAGGAAACACGCAACGTTGAATTCTGCGGAAAATGGAGAACGGAACAGAGTGTCTCAACACTGGGTTCCCAAATTCCCTCTGCCTACCCCACCATGTGCGGGTTCAGCGTGAAGTTCGCTCGTAAGGGAACGTAGACTTGCATATTTTATAATAAATCAACTTAATACCTCTACGCGATCTTAAGATAAAAAATCTTGACACACAGACAACAAAGTGATCTTATAACCTATGTTAATTAAAATATCGATAAATAAACTTGTATTCAGGATAAAAACCTAATAAGACTCTCTGTTGCCTAATTGTTCTGAAATTTCTTTTTTAATTTATATATAATACTTATACATATTGAAAACACATGGTGTAGCGAAAGAATATAGTAGGTACTGTAAATGTTGAGGATGTACGCGATAATTGGACTCGATGGTTCAATAACCTCTTAGACAAATATATTATTTTTATATCTATTGTCATTTTTATAATATAAAAGTGCGACGTTAACACACACTCAACACGCAATATCTCGTACGTGGGCGGAAAGCGGACAACGGAATGTCTTTACTACAAATCCAAATAATAGTTTTAGCCATTGTAATTCAAAATCGCCATTTACTTAATAGAGAAAATTCTTGTTGACTCATTCCATTTTTACTACTTTTTGACAATAAATTATTTTTTATGAATAAGATACGCCAAACGAGCGTACGGGTCACCTGATGGTAAGTGATCACCGTCACCCACGGCCCCGAGTAAATCCAGAGGAGCTACAGGAGCGTTGCCGGTCTATAAGGTGGATGGACACCGGGGCATTACCTAATGAGAAACGCAGTGGCCGAAGCCACTACTTAACGCCGGTTTTAAATGCCGGGAGTGATTATGATCCGGTCGAGTCTGCCCATGCGTATTGCCATTGCAGCCAACGTGACTCTACCACACGCACTTTAGTCACATCTTACGACACCATCAGTACCAGGGTGACCCTATTCTAAGCCGGAATCACACAGCATAATTTCGTTTTTGAAATACATCGAATATTCGCGTCTTTACCAATCGACTTAAATGCTTTTAATTCAGACAGAATTACTGCCTTATTCTTTTGTTAAGCTTTCATAATCCAGATTTATAATGATCGATGAATTAAGGCGGTAAATTGTTGAACTGATGGTAAATTGTTTGACGTTAAAATAACGAAGTTTGTAACTTCTTATTTAGAATAAAAATATTTGAATTTGAATAAAAAAAATACAGACATCACAAACATACTATACTTTATTATTATGTTAACTTTCAATTATGCTATAATATATGTAACTGGCAAGTTAGGTATATATGTTAAATATAATTGCAAGTGAAAATGGTATTAATCTACTAGTCAGTGCATTTAATAATTCCATGTGCTACGTTACTTTCTGGTATTTGATTATGTCGTTCCGAATATGACAGTTAAGCACTTATCACTTCACTGTAGTCACTTTGTATAAAGACTTTATATAAAAATATAATTATAATGTTATATAATAGAAGAATGTACATTAAAATCTCATAAAATACTGCCTTCACCTATTTAGTGCGAATCGGACTCGGGCAGGGTGGGTTCCGTACCATTATTTTTAAAAACTAAACGTTTGTGACATGAGAACCCTATGAATGATTTTTTATTGTATTTGTTATAATAGCGTCATCAGAGATACATTTTCTATGATTTCATCTGTCACTGTCCACGGGATACAGTTTAGGGATGTACGGATAGATCAGTTTACCCTTCTAGTACCCTTAAAATCTGTAGTATACAATATACATCAACACTGTGGTTAACTCACAAGTAATAACAATTTTTACAACAATGATAGCTTATATTGTCTCTAGCTCAATATTGTTGAGCTATAACATCTGGAGGCAATGCGTGTTGGGAGGAGGTGGTTACTGAAGGCCGCGCTCTGCCTAGTCGCTCGAATGGGAATCGCGCCAATAGCCTGTCGAATTTCCACTCAGACACTTGTACTACTGCGCCACTACAGACCATAATTGAATTATTATTATTGACTTATCACACAAAAGAAAATTACTTTTTTTTTTAAAATAACAAAAAAAGTACATGAAATTATAAGAAAGAAACAAGAGACACTTCCACAAGTATCACGATTGGTACTTTAGTATAAAACGATAAACACGTTGCCATGACAACGCGTATTGTACGCGTCAATTGGTAGAGAGGACAAATGCGCGAATAGCTAACATCTCAAAGAACAGATCTAGAGATAAAAAGATATCACTTAATAACTGATTACGCTGAACGTCACGTTAGATAAATTTTCTCACAATTTTTTTAGTGAACTTAGGTGAAGTGAAGAGTATTATTTATAGAGATTTATTGTTTGTTCTGATAAGAATCTTGTGAATTATTATATCATTAGAGCTCCGCTCAGTTGCGCTTTAGTTCGTCGCTCGCTCGACATGGCTGATAGGGACTTTAGCTAAAATCATAATACATATAATATTATAATAAACTTCAATCAATAATTATAGTTATTATTATAAACAATTATGAACAGTGTTTAAAAGTGTGTCATAAATGTGTGCCCTTAAAAGTGTCGTGGTGCTCTAGAAATATGAATCTCTATAGATCCATCAAAATGGATTTCAAGTATTTCTTTAAAAAGCCCGAAACTGAATTTATTTAGTAATTTATTTAATTTCTATCATTTACTTAGTAACACGTCAGCTTCACACCATCTACGAAGATAACAAATTCCACAATTTATTACTAAAATATTTTTACTCACTAACCAAATTTTTTAATATTTTTTTCTGTTAGATAGCTTCCTAGATCTTTTATTTCATATAACAGCAATGTGAATTAAAATATTTATATTTGTTGAAAATTGTCTCATAAAATTTCAGTTAATTTTTTATATCAAATTACAATACTACTCTGTCTTATGTGCTAATCATTTAAATAGTCTAAGCTTATTTATTTCTTTTCAATTTAAATTTAAAAAAAAAAACACGTTCCTCTGCATACCCTGCTACAGAGTGAAGCTATAAATATTAAAAATGTTTACATAAAAGTGTATTGACACATTTTTATAATATTTTAGACATATCACCTTCTACTAAATTAACTATAATTAACGTATATTTCTTAACAAAATGTATGAAAAAGAAGTATTTTTAAACGTTATGTTAAACTACTCCTGAGTATGGAGAAACTATAAAAATATATAGTATAGCCTCTAACATTGAACATGACAAAACAAATTCTTCCTTTATAAACATGATTGGTATTTACCTACAATCATCACATGTGATGATTGTCGTCACATGGTTGCTCCTATCACAATATACAGAGTAAGTCAATCAGTCGCAAGTCTAAAAGTGTCATGTACGGGACACAGCGTGAAATTTTTTACATTTTTTTTAATATTTACAATGTTACATAATTAAAAGCCAAACTAATGAAATGATGTAAAAATGCAAATGTACATTTCTACTATAGCTATAAAGAATTAAAGCGCCATTTAAAGTCTGCATATTTATTAGACTCTACATTACGTTACTAAAATTTGCATACAACTCAAAATGTTATTATGAAAATGTTCACGCCTGGAGCTACGACAGCGTCGGCGTAGCAAAGTTTTTATCACTTGCATAATAGATATACATTAAATATCTACTTATTCATACAATTTAGTTAAAATAGAATAATGTTAATGTTACATTGTGTTCTACATCATTCCTAGATATATATTATTAAAATGGTCAAGTGCGAGCTGCAATTTCAAAGTCACAACAACCGAGCAATCCTATAAAAGTTTCTTTTTCTTTCTGAGATAAAGAGCTCTAAAATATATGAATATATCAAGGAAAAGAACCTGTGCCTACTGCAAAGCATCTAAGAACTTTATACGTTTACTGAAACAACTTTTTCTTTCTTAAAACGGCGTCTAAGCACTCCGTTATTCTTAAGTTTCCATAAATAAAGTAATTTATCTATTATATAAATATGTTTTATATCATAAATATGACACTCAATTGATTTTCATTTTTATCAGCCGTTATTTTTAACGTAATTAAAAAACATTTTAGAGTACCGTACCCTATAATACTTATCGGACCATACCCCGTAGCCCACTCACCCTACTCGTCCCCACAGGACTTATCAGGACACTTAAATGACTTTTTTACCCGTCTGTTCGTTTCTCATGACTTTATTAACCTCAAGATCGCGTAAATTTGCAACTGAAATTAGTATCAAATAATCATAGCTTAGGGAACCTCTCAAATCAATTAAATTTTACACGAAGTAAGAACTTACTTTACAAAATGTAAAGAAAAATATCCTAAAAGAGAAAAATTATGGCTACTTCATAAAATTAATAAATCTTATATTTCTAGTTCGTTTCATATAAAACGAGTGTGTATGTTAGTTCACTTTTAAAAGTTTTATTCCCCGTTGACCTACGTTAATTTGGTACAGACCCCTAGGTAGGTGAGACCGACTCGCACTTGACCGATTTTTTATCTTTTACAAATACAATACAACTTAGATGTTGCGACTGATTTAGATAATTCATAGTGATAAATAAAATATTATGAAATTACTTACTACTACTATCGTGCTAAATTATCCATATAATATTTGAGTCATATACAAAATTGAATTGAATTTTTCTAGAAATTCTTTTCATAAAAATAATAGAACTCTATGATAATTTACATATAACAAAAATTATTTCATTTTACATAAAAATAACTATTATATATATATATATATATATATATATATATATATATATATATATATATATATATATATATATATATATATATATATATATATATATAAATATATATATATATATATATATATATATATATATATATATATATATATATATATATATATATATATATATATATATATATATGGCATAAGATGAAATAATAAAAATATAATTATTATCAATCATTACCTAATACATTGTTTTTTATATCAACACAATTCGCAGTGCGGACGATAGATGCACTACAAGGAAGCCGTGAATTATGCAGTGATAAATCATTGTATACACGATTTAGTGGCGATTACCTATCAGCATTTTCCAGCAATCAGCCATCTTGTGTTTTGGTTCATTATATATACCGTGCTGCTTAAAGACAGTGGATTATTTTGTGACAGACACGATTTGAACTTGGCGAATTTAGTTCCGCGTTCCATATTCGTTGCGTCGACCAAAAAAAAAACGAAATTGCAAAGTGATGTATTAGTTAAAAAAACGCTCACACGTATAAACAATTATATGGCTATCATTCATCACTTTGTTCGCGAATATAAATCGACGAAAATAAAATTTGGTGCACGCTTTCAATACGGGATGGACTTAATCCCTTGACAGTTTACATCAGAAGTTTCCACGGTTAATTGTTGAGAAAAGATTAATTAGACACAAACCTGCCTTCTCCTCGTTAGATATGCTTGGAAGTAGCTACATTTTGCTCCGGCCGTTGAGCGGAGAGAAGCTGGAGGCGTTCTTGGAGGTAATCGACGTTTTCTTCACAATCTTCTTGGCTGGGCCTTTGATTATCATATACTGGAAGGCAACATGGTCCCTTATGGACCTTTACATATATCCAGACGATGCGTTTCTAAGCGCGATTTGGACTGCCGCGTTCGGGATCATCGTCGGACTCATCCTATGTGCCATACAAGAGCCGTTAAATAAATTATTGGTACCAGAATATGGAATTAAAAAATATCTCTTCTTCACAAGATTGTATACTTGTATAGCTGCTGTTGTGAATGTTGCGGCTTGTAGGGGAGTTTGGAATTTGCTAGAATGTTTCTTTAACGAGCCCATGGCGATTATCATCTCCACGGCCGCATCGACTGTGGCAATCATCTTCTTGAGGGCTTTGAGAAATGTGGACTCAGCGCCGTACTGCATTACCGTTGATACGGTTGAAGATTACTTTGACGCACCTACGTTTTATAAAACAGTGAGTTTTTTTTTTGTATGTACCATTTTTATTTTTCTGTTATAAATAATACTTTATACGGCAGAGAGCAGAAAAAGTAACATTGTAAGTATTACAGGTGCAAGAAATACGTGACTATTGATTTTATTTATTTTTTCATAATAACATTTTTTTCTAAATTATATATCTCAAGTTAATAAACTTTCAGTGTGAGTCTATTATGACAGACATACAGATCATTATCTTTTTCCCAACAACCTGACAAAACGTATATTTTAATTTTTAAAAAAATAAAACAATAATGTTATTCAATATACAATACAAATATATTTATGTAAACTTCTGTCTTCCCTTGTATTGTTATATAAATTGTGTTGTTTTAATAGCCGTTATTATTCATTAATTATCTTATTTATCCACTGATTACCTATTTTATCGAATTAACTACCCCTTATATGAGTATTATATATCCAATTTACACTTCCAATTTACACTGACATACGTAAAAACCTATCTAACACCTCAACACCTCACTTTATGGGTTTGTGGTTAGCAAACTTATAAATTTGGTTTCTACTTTTCAATATCAGAGAATTAAATATATATATATATATATATATATATATATATATATATATATATATATATATATATATATATATATATATATATATATATATATATATATATATATATTTATATATATATATATATATATATATATATATATATATATATATATATATATATATATATGTACATATATATATATATATATATATATATATATATATATATATATATATATATATATATATATATATATATATATATATATATATATATATATATATAATATATATATATAATATATATATATAGCTTATTAGGTAAGAGATCTAGGGTTAAGCATGACGAGAGCAACATCATTAATAAAAAAATAAGAAAAATATATTTACTATAAATAATTAACATATAAGTTGAACAGAGGGAAATGTTTTAACATTTGGTTCCCATGTTCCCGTGAAATTAAAATGTTATTTTTCTCAAGAGATTTTCCTTATACATTTTCTTTACAAGATTTGAACCGACAAGTACCACGTTTATTTATTAATTATCGTTTATTTTAAAGGTATGTTGTATAACAATATACTTATAATAGTTCCGGGGTTAAATATCAATGAACGACAGAAAGTGATTTACATTTGGATTTCCGACAGTGTACATATCTTTATCGCGTAAACAGATTAGATATAAAATAAAATAACTGAGACAAGTGTAGTCAAACGTCAATCATTGTAAAAATATTTGTGCAAAATGACAAATTTACTATTCATATAAGTCAATATTTATAACTATGATAAAGTATTTTAAAAAACACTATAAAAGTAGTAAAAGTTCGAAAGACAACACTTTTTATTCGTAATATTTTTTAGCTTTACATTGGAATCCACACGCAGCATAGCACGTTCCTTTTGGGAACATATTAAGACATTTCTAGTAGTTTATAGTTTTGGAGTGTTTGTAGTGTGGTGAGTGACGCGACATCGCGCTTTACCATATTCAAGAAAAAAAAAATATTTTTTTTAAAACCATTTTTAAAGTGTTAGGCCTGTCGTGGCGCAGCGGCACAAGCGTGTGACTGTAACCAACAGGTTCTGGGTTCGACGAAATGAAATATTTAATATTTTCAATTTAAATATATCATGTTTCATTTCTTCGCTCTGATAATAAGGCAAAGCGCGGCCCCTCAAATCCGGCGGAAAGTGGGGAACGGAAGTGGAACGGAGTGTCTTAACACTAGGTTCCCGGGTTCCCTCTGCCTACCCTGCCTCGTGCGGGATACAGCGTGAAGCTGAAAGAGAGTTATTCCGCATTTTCACAAATTTAGTACTTACTTAGCTTCACGCTATATCCCTAGCGGGGTAGGCAGAGAGAACGGAGCGCCAAACGCTACGGTGTTATACAATTTTAAGTATAAAACAATGATAATTAATTTCCTCGACGAGGAATCAAACCCACGGCTACAGTCAAAATCTATGACGTACGATGGCTTCAAAATCATAAAAATGTCTAAGTAAGATAAATACAAATTTTCGTACGCACATAATTACTTAAAGGATTTGGTTATAATCAAGATATTTTATCATCGATAAGCGTTGATTAATTAATTAAGCAAATTTTCGAACAAAATTAATAAGTTTAATAATGTTTCTGCCACTAGGCCGATATCTAAAGTGGCAGAGTTCAATATGTGCAGTAAAGTTTAACTGAACATAAATTCTATGTGATTTGTTAATCCCTAATTTTAAAAGACGAAATAAATATAAAGTTATTTGAGAAATTTCTCAAAATTACTAAAGACACCTTTTTTTAATCTGTAGTGACGCAGAGAGAGACAAGCACGTGGTTGTGGATTCGATTCCCATTTGAATTGAATTTCCTCGATCTTGTACAGGGCAAAGAGCTGTCTTTAGTTCTGCCTTTTAATAAGCCTCAACCATACGACGTCAAATAGGACACGAAACTACTAGGTTCCCAGGTTCCCACTGCCTACCTTGCTATATGTGCGATATTGGCAATGCATGAAAGTGACGAGAAATAAAAATTTTACATACATTTTTCCTTTAATCATTGGTGACAAATATCAATCACAATTAACTAACAGTAGGTACGGTCGATAAAACTTACCGTCTTTTCAAAATCTTGTCTAAAAGAAAATTTAATAATAAAACTATCTAATCAGTAAGTAGATTTATCGAAGATCTTATCGAGGATAAATTTAAAATTTGATATAATAATATATTTAGGTCATATACTAATAGCAATAATGATATATGAGCCCTATCATGGCGCTGAGGCTCAGAGGCCTGCTGTGGCGCAGGGGCAAACGCACGTGATTTTAACGCCACAAGACGTGGGTTCGAGTGGGGACTGAAGGAAATACAAAAAAAAATATTTTCTCTCAGCTTCACGCTGTATCCCGCACGAGGCAGGGTAGGCAGAGGGAATCTGGGAACCTAGTGTTTGAGGCATTGCGTGTTGAGTGGCGGAACTCCACGCAGCGCTTTGCCTTATTACCAGAGCGGAGATAGGAAACATTAAATATTTAAATTGAAAATATTAAATATTTCATTTCCTCGACTGGGGATCGAACCCAGAACCTGTCGGTTACAGTCACACTCTTGTGCCGCTGCGCCACGACAGGCCTCAAAATTTTTTTCTATTTGAATATTTAATGTTTTCATTTCTTCGCTCTGATAATAAGGCAAAAGGCGGCGTTGAGTTCCGCCACTCAACACACGATGCAACAAATTCAGCAAAAAGTGGGGAACGGCATGGTCTGTCTGACCACTAAATTCTTAAGTAGCCTCTACCAACACTGCTTAGTGCGATATACAGCGTGAAGCTGAGTATATATGAAAATGAAATATGTCCTGGCGTAGCAGCAGCATGTGAAAACAAGATAACAACAAACATCAAGACAAACCGTTATATTGAGTTTTGCCAATAAACACGCCTACTTACGAGTACTAAGCTTGAAGCTGTATTCCTATCGGATATGGTGATAACACACAAATACGCAAGGATTAAAACTGAAAATGGAATGTCCTAACACTAGGTTCCCAAGTTCCCTCAGCGTACTTAACCAGACCAAAGTATCAATCGAACGCACAACCTCCGTCTACTGTATTATTTTCATTGCAGTCTGTATATACTGAAAGTTCAACTTATTTGCTACAATATTCGTAGCGTAATAATTTAATATCTTCTTTTTGACAAACATGCCCCTTTACGTCCCATTAAATTAAAGCATCTTCCTGCTCCTTGGTTGACGAACGATATAAGAACTCTAATGAAGAGACGTAACCGGGCTAAATGTAAATATAAATTAAATCCCACCGATTCTAATCTTTCCAATTATAAGCTTCTCCGTAACCGTTGCAGTAAAGTTTGTAGAGATGCGCAGCGACAGTACATTCACTCTTCTATTGAAAATAACAGCCCTTCTAAGACCTGGAAATTTCTACAATCTCTTGGAATTGGACCACAACCAACAACTATCTCACAAAATCTAGATCTCAATGCTCTGAACAGATTTTTTGCTACCACTGTACCTATGGATGGCAAAGCAAAACAAGATTCTTTAAATCATATCCTTTCGTTACCTATTCCTAACTATCCTTCTTTTCATTTCACGCCCGTTAATTGTAACGACATAAGGTATAACTTATTTTCTATAAAATCAGATGCTACGGGTAGTGACGGAATCAACCGTAAAATGATCCTACTGTCCCTTAGTGTTATTTTGCCTGTACTCTTCCATATATTCAACTTCTCCTTGTCCTCCCGTAACTTTCCTAGTTCCTGGCGTAAGGCCCATATAATCCCGATTCCTAAAATAAAAAATCCTGAGTTTTTCGCTAATTATCGCCCTATCTCCATCCTTCCTTTTTTATCTAAAGTATTGGAGCGTATTGTCCATTCACAACTGAACGCTTACTTGCACGAATACAACATTCTTTCTGAGTTTCAGTCTGGCTTTCGCAAAGGCCACAGCACAGTTACAGCTCTAACCAAAGTATGCGACGACATACGCTTTAATATGGATAACAAGCATGTGAGCATTCTTGCTCTGCTTGATTTCAGTAATGCTTTTAATACGGTTAATTTTGAACTCCTGTTGGCGGTGTTACGTTCGATTAATTTGTCGACTGATGCTGTGGAGTGGTTTCATAGTTACCTGTACGATCGTTATCAATGTGTACATGTCCATAATAAATTCTCCTCCTTCCATCCCCTCTCCTCTGGCGTGCCGCAAGGCAGTGTCCTCTCACCCTTATTATTCTCTTTATTTATTAATACAATCTCCCAATCCCTTTCATCCTCCTTTCATTTGTACGCGGACGATCTGCAAGTGTATGTGTCTGCTCCACCTCAAAATATAAATGACGCTATTGACAAGCTTAACCTTGATTTACGGAACATCTGCGCCTGGTGCAATGCATATGGGCTTCGTGTAAATCCTGCGAAATCTCAGGTGATGTTGGTTGGAAGCTCTTCCATATTAGCTAAGATCGACCGTAGTGCTCTACGTCCCATATGCTTTGATAATTCATTTCTTACACTCAGCAACACTGTCAGGAATCTGGGCCTCATAGTTGATAATTCTTTTTCCTGGTCTACTCAAATCACGGAGCTTAGTAGGAAAGTCTTTGCTACTATCGGTTACTTAAAGCGATGGAAGCATCTGATGCCCATTAAGACTAAAATTTCTTTAACGCATGCCCTCATCCTCCCTATCTTGGATTATGCAGATTGTTGTTACCCAGACGTAACGGAAGCTCAGCTTAATAAACTGGAACGGTTACAAAATATGTGTATAAAATTTATCTTTGGCTTGCGTAAATTTGACCATGTCAGCGAATATCGCAATAAGCTTAATTGGCTTACTATTAGACGCCGCCGCAACTTCCACATCCTGGCGTTCCTTTATTCCATACTCTATAATCCTCTCACACCTAACTATCTTAAAAACCGTTTTAATTTCCTGGGCGCGGATACAACTTGTAACCTGGAACTGCGGTCAAGAACTGATAACCGATTAGCGTTGCCGACTGCTCACTCGCGCTTTTATGGTGAATCCTTCACTGTAAAAGCTATTAAGCTATGGAATTCGGTCCCGTCAGATATTCGACATTCCAAATCTTTAAATATTTTTAAAAGTCGTATATTTAATCATCTCCGCTCTCAGCAGTAATTATGTACATTTTTTTTTTTTATTTTATTTATCATGTATTTTATATTTGTTATATATATTTATTTTATATGGTACGTATGTAGTATATAAACATATATATTTGTTATTTAATATATGTATATTATATATATTATTATATTGTATGTATAAGATTAGGTATATTTTTTAATTCTTTCTTCTAAATAATCTTTGCACAAGCCCGGTTTTGTATAACTTTATTCCTCTCTTCAAGGGTTGTCTGGAAGAGATTGCTATTAGCAATAAGGCCGCCTTTGCGCAATCTGTATGTTGTATTATTTCTTTTGTGTTTTGTTATATTTATTTTGTGTGCAATAAAGTTTTTCTATCTATCTATCTTAATATCTATATAATCATCTAACCTGATAATTGTTTGTTACAGAGTAGCAGAGAAACGGCGTTGTACATTCTAGACTGCGTGTTCTCTGTGACGGTAGTGGGGTCGCTGGTGGTGTTCGTGTGGCGCGGCTCCTGGGCACTCTTGGACATATTCCTGTATCCCGAAGACCAGGTTAAGTCCTGCTGGACATCGCTGGTAAGTGATTGTAATCTATTACTATGTCAAATAAGCCTGTCGTGAAACAGGGGCACAAGCGTGTGGCTGTAAATTAAATTGGATGCGGGTTCGATCCCCACTCGAGGAAATTAAATATTTAATATTTTAATTCTTTGCACTGGTAACAAGGCAAAGCGCTGCGTTGAATACAAATTCGGTGGAAAGTGGGCAACGAAACTGAGTGTATTAACACTTGGTTCCTTCTGCCTACCCTGCCACGTACGGGATACAGTGGGATGCTGAAAAAAATTAAATAAGATATATTGAGTAAATATGTTGTATGGCTACGAAAACTTAAGTCCTAATTAGAAATTAATGTAAAAAGGGAATAAATCACATATATTTAATATTTTAATAATAAAAAAAGGATACGACTAAGCCATTGCAATTCTTTAGTAGAATACTCAAATGAAAAAATATACTTCTTATTTATTGGTTAAAGAAAACTATCCTTATAGAAATCTTCACTTTACTATAATTGTTATCAGAATACAGATATTTTTGGAGCAGGTTTTCCTAAAATCTCACACAATATCTTTTAAGATATGCAAAAGTCACATCACTTTCCGCATATGGGTCACGCCGTCACGCGTCGCCATTGAGTCAGTGACCACTTACGCGGCGCAATTGGCTCTTCCTCTCGTCTCCCTGATGTACTATGAGTGTTATTGCTTTTTAACTTTAGATATTTAAGGTCAATAGTATGTTTATTTCGTTAAACTTTAATAGTAATCCTTAAATTATTTTCTTTGGTTTGTGTAACCCTAAGAAAATGCTTAAGAATGTTATTGGAGTGCTTCACGGAATCCTAAATGTAGATCTTTATACCGATATATGCCGATAAAACGTAAATTGTCAAGTAAATAATATCTGACATCATGTTTGACACGTATAGCAGGGAAGTCAGAAGTAAGCTAGTTGTGATAACCGTATAGAAATTTAATAATATATGAACATACTATAGATAAATGAGTTTAATATTTAATTAAAATTTCAATACATAAAATTTGAGGCCTGTCGAGGCGCAGCGGTACAAGCGTTCTGTCTGTTTAAACTGTAACCGACAGGTTGTACGTTCGATCTCCCCAAACCCGAGGAAATGAAATATTTTTTATTTTCAATTTAAATATTTAATGTTCCCATTTTTGCGCTCTGGAAACGCGAGGCGCGGCGCAGTGCGGCGTTGAGTTCCGCCACTGCATTCCGTTCTCACGTTGGTGGAAAGTGGGGGACAGAGTGTTTTAACAATAGATTCTTAAATTTCCTCTATCTACCCTGCTCTAATGTTCCCTAAAAAGTTTAATATACAACTGTAGTATCATTATCTACTGCAGCCTTACACTCACTCAGCTTCACACTGTATCCCGCACATGGCAGGGTATGCAATGGGAACTTGGGAACCTAGTGTTAAGACACTCCGTTCCACTTCTTCCATTCCCCACTTTCCGCCGAATTTTCTTAGCCTTAAATTCTTTTTCAAAAGTCAGGGCTTATATATTTTTTAATCTATTTTAACGGTCTTACGGACAGAACAACTAGTCAACGGATAAAGCAATTTGAAAATTACAATATCACCAAGAATTTTCGTCATAAATCTAAAAATAACGCGATATTATCTTGTTGAGCTTCGGATCTAAGGTAATAAGGTAAATACTGTACTTGTTCCTTAATAAGTGAGTATATTTCTGTCCGTCCGTTCATTCCACTTAAACTCAATGCCATGGTTTGATATTGAACGTGGAATATGCTCCTTTTAAATTTATATTTGAATATTTATGAAAAATAAAAAGCAGTTTTAATCACAGTGGTCCTGGATTTGAGTCCCGGATTAGGATTATTTTTATGTTATGTCAGTGGCAACCAAGCATGAAAACATTGGAAGTTATCTTCAGTGAGATGAAAAGGGGGTAGAAATAAATTCGATACAAGTGTACAAATTGTTGATGCTTTACACGCTTTGGCTTTAACTATTCAAATAAATAGAAGAAATATAAACGATTATTATACTTTTGAAAAATATGTTCCAGAATAAACAGTTATTTTAAGGTGTTTATGCAATAATTTTTAAATTACCGACCACTTAAATTATATCGTAGAACATTTATGACTGTGATAAACAAAAATAATATTGGATTCAAATACGAATTAAATTTCAAAATAACTGAAATGCAGTAATTGTTCATCCAGTTCTGACGAATTCCGATATACTTTTGTTAAAATGAACCAAAAAAAAATAATAGTTTTTCGTATATATGAGGTATTGCATGTCGAGTGGCGGACCTCAATGCCGCGTTTTACCTTGTACCAGAGTGAAAAGATGGAGACATTAAACATTTAAATTAAAAATATTAAATATTTCACTTCCTCGGGTAGGGATCGAACCCACAACCTGTCGGTTACAGTCACACGCTTAAATTATAGATATTGCGCTATATTATCCTAATAGGCGTTAGGGCTTTATCTGATAGACGCTTGCTTGCTTCTCTCTTAATTACAAAGGATACTATAATAACACACAAAGTTTTCTTAGTTTATTAGTAAACAATCGTCACTTCTAAGCACTTATACTTGCTACTTATCGAAACATACGAGTATCCCACTCGGTGTTAAATTATTTTCGTTACCTGAAAGCGTAGTGTTGAGTTTCGGTATTAAACAATTACTTCCTTTAACCTTAGTAAAGTTCTTGTAACTCTTTTTACACTGGTTACCCGAAATTCAGAGCTAAAAAACAGCGATGATCAAAGCTTTCAATTAAAAGCCATACTCTAATGTGTTAATTCAGGAGTTACAGTACCACAGACAAACTTATACAACAAAGGGTGTTATAAGTGAGAGTTAATAACATGACATATACATAATGAAAATTACGGAACAGCCAGAACTGATGCCCTAATTATTTACAATTAATAATTATATTGCATAGTTCAGTGAACTGTTTGTTTACAACAATAGTATCGTTATCGATAGACGATATACCTGCTGTTCGGTCGGCTGTATGTCTCACGCGATTACATATCGTATCTACTAAGGCGAGGTCACCATTCCTTGGGCCTTGGGCCAGGATAATTATAATCTTAAAAATAAGTGTGATTGTAAAAAAGTCCCGTGATCAATTTATTATATTATGAATCAATAAATATATTATAATAAGTTTAGTAACATTGTGATGCAAATATATTTTGGTATATTTTTAATAAACCTGTCCGAATCAGTATGCTTACGAATTCAACTTCTTCTATAAATTTTCCCTACTTTTATTAATTGAGAGTTGAGTTGCGAAGCTAAACGCCGTGCCTCTTGCGAGGTGAATTTTTAGAGCAAATAATTAAAATCACTAAAAATCGATTTTTCTAGTGAATGAATGTACCACGACAGGCATCCAACATTAAAACACTTAATTATAAGAGTCGCGTGTGAACCGGTCGTAAAGTGTTTAAACGGCAAAGTTGACAGTGCTTAGCGCGTCTTAGCGGGAGCTCTCTGATAACAGAGATAAGGCGGCGAGTGATAGCGTGTTGACGAAGGCATCAGCGCAGGCGCCGGTCGAAGCGACTGTCGATTTGTCGTGTTATAAAAGTATAACATAATTTTCTAAGGTAGTCGTGGCCTAACTGCACAGTATGTCATTGTAATTATGGAGGTTGTTAGGTCGATTCCCACTCAAGACACAGCTCATCGCTTAATTCCGTCACACGCAAACATAATATTTCGAAATAATAATCGTAGATAGATAGATATATAAAACTCTTTACTGGATACAAAAAAAGAAAAATAATAATAATGCAGCATTTACATGAAAAGAAAGAAATTAAAAAGATAACAAATAGAGAGTTAAAACCTAACATGAACATATTACGCATAGAGGCAGTATGCAAAGGCGACCTTATCACTATCTATTAGTGATCTCTTACAGGTAATCTTTAACAAAAACAAAGCTATTATTAAATTTATAAAAATACATACAAAGAATTACATCGTACATCGTATTTATCCATTTTATAATAATATGAAAAAAAAAATATATGATAATACTACGTAAAATAAAGCACTAATATCATACGAACAGACCACTTGTACAAACGACACAATAAACAAAATAAGCATAATATTCAAAACATTTGCCATCAACAGGTCGGAGGTTACATCATAGTAGTGGTGACATTCGGTGCGCAGGCCCCTATGCGATGGGCGGTCTCAAAGCTGCAAGGCGCCCCGCGTCTTCTGGTTGCCGATTTGTACCATCTCATATCGTTCATAGCGACTGTCAATGTATGGAGAGGCATATGGGGACTATTGGATATATATTTCTTTCCAGGTAAATATTATTTTTTTAAGGTAGATCGTAGATAGCCGAACGGGGTTAACGCTCAATGCTAGATTGTATCTAGTAAAGCCTGCCCTTAAGATATTTATTTAACGATATTTAGTTATTGGATACGAAAACAGATATTTTTTTTTATGAACGGACATAATTGACATGTTCCGGTCATTTGCATATAAATTGTGATTTTTTTGTACAATTTCCCCGCACTGGTGACTAGGCTAAGCGCGGCGTTAGGTTCCGCCACTTTACCGCAAAGCCTCCAGAAATCGGCAGAAAGTGTGGAACTGAAATGTCTTACTGGGAAAGGCACTACCACTATTCCCATTATTATTTGTTGCAAACAAGATAGTTCTTTATGGGTACCTCTGCCTACCCTGCTAATTACGGAATTAGCGGGGTAGGCAGAGATACAAATAAAGAAATGGCTAGTTATGTAAAGCTTAAAGAAAATGTAATTTAGTTATATACATTTATTTACAACCGAACAACCGAATAATAAATAAAAATAAAAAGTCATGAGCAGAACCATCAAATTGACAGATTTTCGAAAAATACTATATTTTAGTTAGTTTTGTGATACATATATAAATAAATTTAAATGTTCCGCCACTCAACACGCAACGCCTCACATTCGGCGGAAAGTGGGGAACAAAAGTGGAACGGAGTGTCCTTACACTAGGTTCCCATGTTCCCTCTGCCTACCCGCCATGTGCGGCATACATCGTGAAGCTGAGCAGTAGTAAATTTAAATGTGTACTTATTCTATATTAAGCATCTAAAACTTTATTTCAAATTCAAACCAAAATATTCCTTTATAGAAACACCGAAGCTAAGTAACTGGTGTTCACACATCGTCAGCCTAGCACTGCTTATTGTGTTGAACTGCTCGAACTCGGTATTAGTAAGGGGCGTGTACATCGACGCTGAAGAACCCGCCGGTGACTGCGTAGTGTTCCCTTGTCACTACCTCAGATTATTCTTTCATAAAGAGAGAATAAAGAGACACAAAAGATCAAATCCTTCAGTCAAAGCGCAGGAGGAGGCGAGCGTGCCACTACAAACGCCAGAACTGAAGGTGTGACCTCCGAGCCATTCGAGATATACTCGCTTATATTGTGTATATAAATACAATTTGTGTAAACAGATTTTGGTATATTTGGTGATATTGCACGTTAAAAATGGAGAAGTAGCTTTAATTCTTTTTTGTTTATGGTAATCATAGTATAATTACTAAGGACATTTCTTTCTTTTATTTTATACATGTATTTCTATGTATCATATATTTTAATCATATTTTTATTTACACATAATTAATCAATGGAAATTAAAAAAATACTTAATTTTTATACGAGTGATTATGTGATTATTAAAAGATAGCCTTGTTTTCATGTAAGTAAAATGGATAAGTATTTAATATTGAATCCATAATTAAAACAAATGTTTTCTTAGAGGTTCTTGTATGCTTACTTATAAGTATTGTATTAAATTATTATAAGTTAAATATTCTAGAGGCCTGTCGTGACGCAGCTGCACAAGAGTGTAACTGTAACCGACAGGTTCTGGGTTCGATCCCCAATCGAGGAAATGAAATATTTAATATTTTCAATTTAAATATTTAGTGTTTCATTTCTTCGCTCTGGTAATAAGGCAAAGCGCGGCGTTGAGTTCCGCCACTGAACACGCAATGCCTCAAATTCGGCGGAAAGTGGGGAACGGAAGTGGAACTGAGTGTCATAACACTTCACTTTCGTTCCCTCTGCCTACCCTGCCTAGTGCGGGATACAGCGTGAAGCTGAAGAAGAATAAATATTCTAGTTGTAAACGAAGTAGATACAAAAGAGGCTTAAACTATAAAATTATATTCTTTTTACGTTCAATTTTTTGTATACATTTTTCAAGTAAATTTTTCAAGTAATTTTATATAAAAATATAATGAAAATTGTTATTAATTGAAAACTCTACTCGGACTAGCTTAATTTTACGATTTTTTAATTGTAATAGGGGACCGGAAGTGTCTTAATGGAAACGGGGAGACTCAGGCACTAGGCTACCAGGTTCCCTTTGCTTACCCTGCTATGTACCAAAACGCTTATTTACAATAAGTGACTACGAATAAATGTAAAACATTTATGTATTAAAACGTCTTACCACAATTATCAATGTAAAAAAGTGAAAAATATTTCTTTTTTAAGAGAGTTAAACTAGTAATTTATGTATATGTTAAAGTAAATATATTACGTACCTTATTTGTATATTTTATTGTAGAATAGAACGCTTTTCATGCCCGTATTTCTACATTGCATTTCAATAGAAATAACAACATATGTAAACATCCTAATTCATCACGTGTTTTAGTTAATTTTTGTCAATAAAAAAAAATATTTATTTATAGCTTATGCTGTGTATTTATATATTGTATCAAATAAAATAAGATGTTTTTAAATGTTAAAAGTGTAAGAAATATATGTAAGTGAAACTTGAATCCAGATTATTTTTTTTCACAAACAAAAAACGCGCGAATTCTGTTTTTTTTTATACTATATTTTGTTCATTGTAATACTGCCAGTGTCAAATTAAGCAAACATTGTCTATATATTTTTCTTTTTATATTATGCTTACGAAACATTAAAGTTATTAAATTATTTTTATAAACGTCAGATCATCATAAGCTTTTTTTATTTAAATATTTTTTGTTTCAACACCTTTTTTATGTGTAAAAATATGTTAATGTCATTTTTTTGTATTAAAACGTCTTACCACAAATAGAGTAATTAGTTAAAATATTATAATAATATATTGATTTGTTACGATTCAGTTTATAGCTAAAAAAGGGCCATTGTTGTAAATATTTTTCTAGTTAAAAAATCATTAAGATTTGTACATTTACTTAATAATTATCTGTACTATATTTATTTCATCCATGCATATTTTATTTTCTTTTATTTCCCGAAGTTCTTGGTAGTTAAGACGTTAGCTTAAGATATTATTTTATTTATAATATAAACACATTTTAAAATTGACTTAGTTTACCAATGAAAGAAATAATTATTTTATAAATTAAATACAAAAATTTTGAAAATTCGTTAAAAAGAAAATGTTTTAAACATTTTCTAATTTCGTATTTTACATAATTTTCATAAAAATATTATCAAAATTGATGTGATTTATTGTTCAAATATATACCTATAATTTGCTAATTGATAAATATTTAATTCAATTATGTATCTTTGTAGCGAGTGATTTATAGAGAATATTTTACTGTTATTATACATTCGACCTAACTTTATTAATTTAAAAAGTATATATTTTTTTTTAAATACATTTTTTTTATAATATGAATAAAAAAAATGTTCTGCAGACGTTCTATTATATTTATTATGTTCATCAAGAATATTAGAAATTATCAAAAGTTATTCCCCCTGAGTTTCTTCGCCAGTTCTTCTCAGGGCAGCGGTGGTTTTTCCGAACTGGTGGTAGACTTTAAAAATGTAATCTTTATAAAATAAATTATTCTGATTTCAAATTATGCTTTTTGAGTGATTGATTTTGATTTGTATAAAAATATTATATGTATCCTTTTCACTTTCATGTATCATACAAACATATATTTCAAGAGGCGCGGGTTCAAATCCTGCTTCTTTCAAAATTTTTATACGCTTTTTAAATTTAAGTTTATTATATTAATTTTATTTTCTGTCCTAAGAGTGGAATGACACCTTAAAAAATAGTAAAAAAACATATATATATTTTAATGAAAACAGAAAATTTATTATTAATTTTCTGTTACATGAATTATATTAATAAAATAATATGACTTTCTTATATTCTAAGTATTACAAAGAATACTTTATAAATCACTTGGTTCGCATATTATCTAAATAAGCATATAAATTTCAATAGATAAGAACAAAAATAATATATTTGATTTATATTATAAAAAGATAAAAATTACATATATATTTACATATGTACATATAGACTAACACCGATACGTGGCTCACGTCTAGAACATTCCACATTGTACAGCAACTAGCTCGTAGGCTTATGTAAATAGTTCTATTTAAATGTTATATTTATGTAAAAAGTAAATAAATATTCGTTATTTTATCAATTGTGTTATCATTTTGTATGGGTATTGGTCGACAGCTTTTGCGTTATCGCTTTTGATTTTTGGATAAGATTTACATATATATATGGGGTGAGGCAGAAGCATAACGTGGGTCATTTTGAGTTGATTCGTACAGTTAAATTACGCCACTTTACACGCCAAAATCAAATCGTTCGATTAACAAAAGCGCTCCCAAATCGGTTCAATATTAAATAGGTACGGTGCTACTGACAAACATACAGATGAAACGTATAACACCGCCTTGTCGGGGATAAAGTTAAGTTAAGTATATATATATATATATATATATATATATATATATATATATATATATATATATATATATATATATATATATATATATATATATATATATATATATATATATATATATATATATATATATATATATATATATATATATATACACGCGTGTGTGTGTGTGCATTCACACATACATACAATTTAACAGATACAATGTTTTAGTTATTTAACCAATATCACATAAATCATCATTTCTGAGCGTTTTAATATTACTTCTGATAAAACTTTTTACAAAAAGGTTTAAAATATTTGTTATGTGTAGGCTCAATTCCCACTCCAGGGACTTAACAAAATTGCCCACTCAGGTAACATGACAAAGAGCGAGATTTGAGTCCTGCCTCTCAACACGCAATGTCTCGGACATTGGCCTCATTACTTTGACCAAGCCGTCTAAGAACATAAAACGTCTTAAAACGAAGATACGATGTTAAGATACTCCGTTCCCTTAACTCCGTTCCGTTTATTCTCCATTCCCCATTTTACCTCTAATTCTTAAGGTATTGCGTGTTGAGTAGCAGAACCCTAAATATTTTTTTAAATATTTCATTTTATTTTATACTATTTAGATCATTTTAAAAAAAATATCTATAAAAAAAGATTAAGATATTGACATATATGAAAAATTTTGTTGCATTAGCTGATCCGCTTGATACACGAAAAAAAGAATAAGAAAATGTATATACCTCAAAAGTAAAGTTCGTCAAAAAAAACAAAATCAGATATGAACGAACGTAGAAGACTTAGGCACACTTGCTGACAAATAAAAACAAAGAGAGTCACGTCACTAGTATGATAAATATTACGGTCAAATTAAAATACTAAAAATAGTACAACAATTTATATATTTTCAACTGATTTAGGTACTTCCCTATGTTATCTTACCCAGGGTCATCCTCAGGCGGTATCGATTTGAAATCAATCGATAATCTCAATAGATTATCTGCTTATGCCTTATTATATAAAATATACAACATATTGATCATTATAGTAAAAACAGTGACAGGTACATACGATAGAAACAAGAAATAAAGGCTTACTTATAATATTCACTAACTTTTTAGACGCGAAAACTTGGCGTTGTTAAAACCAAATAATAATATTTTATGAGTCTGAGTGTACGTGTCTATAATAAAATTCCGCAATATACTCTTAGATTGCCGTTTACATTTAAAATAACTAAACAATACTAACAAGTAAAGCTCATTACACTGTTCAATAATATTTACAAGATAAAATGTATGGCAGTTTATGTAATAATTTATACTGACTTCACTGCTCTAAAACGATAAAGAAGAATTAAAAAAAAAATTTTTTTTTTAGAAGAAGAATTTAAAAATAACTTTTTTTTATATGGAAGAGACGGCAAACGAGCGTACGTGTCACCTGATAGTAAGTGATCACCGTCGCCCGCGGCCCCGTGTAACTCCAGAGGAGCTACAGGAGCGTTGCCGTCTTTTAAGGTGGATGGGCACCGGGGCCCGGCATTACCTAATGCGAAACGCAGTGGCCAAACCACTACTTAACGCCGGTCTTAAATGCCGGGGGTGGTAATAATCCGGTCGAGTCTGCCCATGCGTGTCGTCATTACTGGCAACGTGACTCTACCACACGCACTTTAGTCGCCTCTTACGACACCATCAGTACCAGTTTATTTCCTGATCGTGTGTTTGTAACTAGTTGAAATTAATATGAAATATTCATTCCTTAAAAAATCAAGCCCGAGTCAACGAAATCAAAAAATACGAGCTTTTTGCGTCATATTTTCAACATTTTGTATAAAAATTGCACAATCAAAACCAATTGTGATCTTTCCGTAAATCTAGAATTGTGAAATTTTTAACAAAGTAAGAAATAACAATATAAATAAAGGAAAAACTAAATTTAAGACATATTTTATAAAATAGATAGACATAAATTACAATCTTACATTTGTAGTTTACATTATCCATGTTGTCAACTTTATTTTCAGCATTATACGCTAATGACAAATAAAAGGGAACCTAGTGTTAAGACACTCCGTTCCGTTTCCCACTTTAAGCCGTGTTTGTGACTTAGGGTGTGAGTTACATTACTCTACAGAGTAAGTCTCAACACAGCGCTTTATCTTCTTGCCAGAGCGAAGAAAGGAAAACTTTAAAAAAATAATTTGAAAATATGAAATATTTTATGGCCTCGAATGGGCATCGAACCCACAACATGTCGCGTTTAAAGTGACAAGCTTGTGCCTCGAAACCACGATATACACACACACTATCTGAGATATTTTATTATAAGTATACCCTATTAGTATATAATAATTAAATCTTTTAATATTATAATATTTATAAAAAGATTTTTGGCGACATTTATTTTCTTCGTAACAATTTAATCTTGTAAAGGAAATCATAAATTATGAAGATAAAATGATATTATAATATTAAATGGAATTATAGTACAGGCCTCGTATATGTATGAATAACGAATATTTACTTTCGTATTACCTACAGTCGTCTAGTTATAATTAGATACCATCAGTTAACTAAAGCAATATTTATTACAAATACATCTCAAAACGTTAACGCTGCTGAGAGCCAGACAATATTAACGATAGGTAATTGTGGGTTCGATACCCGTTCGGAGATAAATAGTTTTAATATTCTCAGTACAGGACAAACTGAGTACTACACTATAATAATAATCATGTAATGGTTTTCTTCTTAATATTTAAAAGATTGTTTATTTTGATTATATTTAGAAAGTAATACATTTTTGGCGTTAAATTCAGCGGAAAGTGAAGAACAGAACAGAGTGTCTTAACATTATATTCTCAAGTACTCTCTTCCTACCCTGCAATGTGCCGAATACCGAGTGAAGCTGCGAAATTAAAAATACATTTAGTAGTACCTTGAAATTTTTACAGCAAGTCATATAATTAAAATAACACAGTATCTAAAATTAGAGATAAAAGCATTTATGTACTCGTTAGATGATGATGGAGACGACACATCCATTTAGCACCTTTCGCTTTAAATCGCTCATGAATAAATATAATGAAAAAACAGAAACTAAAGTTAATGTATTTAAATTAAAGTGATTATTATTGAAAAGTACCTATATCTGGAGCGGGAATCTGACTGAGATTATAATAAATATTGATTTTATCTAATCAAGTCTATGTAGAATGTTCAAAATATGACTAACATTTAGTCAGGTGAAATCCTGCGTTTGGGTGAAAAGTGAAGATCATAAGTCTATTCTCCTACCTCCTCTCTACGTAAATTATTTTATTTACCTCGCTCTGATAATAAGGCATGACGGGGCAATAAGTTGGGCCACTCACTTTCCATGGAATTCTTGAAACACTGTGTGTGCTTCGAGAATTCGATGGAATCGGAAGTGATCGGAAGTGTCTTAAGGTGAGGTTCTTAACTTCCCTCTGCCTACCATGCTACGAGCGAAATACAGTGTAAAGCTATAAAACACATATCATATTTTTACCCGTGACCACGGACTACTGTAAAGTGTTCGAAACGTCGGGATTCCAAAAAAAAGTTTAACAATCAATATACCTACGCAATTAATCCGGTTAAAAGTGTTTCATTTAAAATGAGTAACAATCGCCAAAATTAAAGACATTATTATATTCTTTGTTTATTTAAAAGCGTATGCTAAAATTATTATAATCCAATCTTGCTAGGTACTGCCAGTTTGTGAGGTCGCACTTCTCTATCTTACAGCCGGGAGAGCCTTTTGTAGTTAGCCAGTCGATCCTGCAACGATATATGTGTAATTACTACAAATGTGTATCATTAATAGACATTTTTTTGTGGATTTTGAGTTCTTTAAGAATGAAAGAACTTCAATGAAGAAGTAATTTTATAACATTTAAAAAATTTCGTCACACTATCTGGCGCCATTTTGAAAAAAAATGTTACATTTGCTGTCATATGGAACTGTCACTGTGCAAGCATGTTTACTTAAATTGTTGAGTGATTTACAAAAAAAAAATGTTAAGATATTATTATTTTAAAATCATTACGTGACTGTGATTTTGGTATTATTTTTAAATTAACCTCATTTTTGGTGATTTTTTTTTCAGTTTCACGCTGTATCCCGCAGGGTAGGCAGAGGGAACGAAAGTGAAACCTAGTGTTCGCCGTTATACTTCCGTTTCCCACTTTCCGCCAATTTGAGGCATTGCGTGATTTGTTGAGTGGCGGAACTCAACGCCGCGCTTTGCCTTATTACCAGAGCGAAGAAATTAAACATTAAATATTTAAATTGAAAATATTAAATATTTCATCTCCTCGACTGGGGATCAAACCCAGAACCTGTCGGTTACAGTCACACTCTTGTGCCGCTGCGCCACGACCGGCCTCAATTTTTGGTGTTAGTAAGTGGTTTACTCAAAATAACTATCATTTAATACTATGACTGTCATTTTAGCAGACATTTATTAGTTATAAACAGATATTTAAAAAATAAATCCAATATATTACGCAGTGGGCACTAATATAATTAATATCATTAATGGATTGAATGGTCCAGCTCATACCAGAATGCTTATTTTTAACTAGCATTTAGATATTTTCATTGCAAATATTAAACGCTAACTGGACTTGGATAAGATGGCCCCCTCTTACACAACTCTTCGACAACTAGAGACAAAATCACTCGTGGAAAAAATGTTTAGACGCGTAAAGCAATTGTGGGCAAATTGTTATTACAATTAACAATGTTAATTATTAACAATTGATGATTTTTAAATATTAAACTTGGTGATCGAACCCAAATGCTTGTTGTGCCCTTGCGCCACGAATCTGTTATATTATAAGGTTTTTCATTGAGTTTTATTTTCGCGCCAATATGTTGTAAGATCAATAGAGGTATTAAAATAGAGTGGGGTGATAAAGAAAATTCAATCGTAACGTCGTGATTGCATCACATAAAGTAAGTTTAGAACTAAATATACCTTTAAAAATCCTCCGTAATCTTGGTATAAATGAAACGAACATGTACCGAACTTTACATAATGTAAAAGTGTGACAATAAAAGATCTGACCGTCCACCTTGTAAAAAGACATTTAAAGAAGTAAGGTCAAGTATTAGAAGAAATCATGTCCGAAAACAAAAAGTCCCTGGAGATGAAGAAGACAACTTATTACGTACATATATATCGCTTTTTCCCAAATTATATTCAAGTATTTAATAACAGCCAAAAAAGATAGTAATCATACATTTTGTTAAGTCACACATAGTAAGCGGTAGGTATATTTTTATTTCTATATAACATAGGCTTAAGCAATTTCTGCGTATAACACCTAAATAAATATAGATAATAAAGATATTTCTTTAAGGCATTAAAGTATAAAAATAAATTATTATTATGCACAAATTGTTCTTTAAACAAAGTCTGGTAATGGTTTTGTTTAAACAATACTGTGTATATAAATGACAGGGTAGTTAAACTGGCGGGCTGCACTTTTCGCTTTAATTAGTTTTTTTTTTCAAAGAGATCATACTGACAGACTCTAATCTAGCAGTACTCTATCTACCATATTTATCTGTGAATAATAAGCCAAATTATAGTTTTTTTATTCTTTCTTTAGCTCATCGCTCATGGAAGAGAGAGCTTGAGAACCTATTGTTAAGACACTCAATTCTGTTCCACATTTTCCGCCGAATTTGAGACATTTTATGATGAGTGGTGAAACTCAACGCCGCGTTTTACCTTGTTACTGAAGCGAAGAAATCAAGGTATTAAATGTTTATTTTCTTTGAGTAAGAATCGAAGCCACAACCTTTTGCGTGTACAGTCGCAAGCAAATTTATGCAAAAAATAGTTTATTATGGATTCAGCGCGCTGATCCCCTCCCAAACGTAGGTTTAAAGAGCCTTTATAATTTGAGTATAGAATTAATGATATAGATATGAGAAAAATATTTATATTTAATTTTTCTTAGCAGCTAGCAGCAGTTTATAAATGTTTCTTAGCAGCTATAGAGCTTGTAGTTTATTCCCGTATCCCGTGTATCGTGTAGACTAACAAAACGTAAGAACATAAAATGTTAATTAGCGGAACTCAACGCCGCATTTCGTTCATTAAATTAGACAATCAACATTAGTTTTCATTAATAAAAATAAAAAAAACTGTTTATTTAAGCGAGAATCGGTGTTTTACCTGCAAAGTGAAGATTATTATATAAGACCCCTACATTGTTTACAATCACATGTTGACGGAACTCAGCGCTCGTTAGCGATGAACTTGGCTTTAATCCAAGTATAAGCAGATGATATAATGATATTTATATCTTCAAAGACATAATTGTTTATATAAATTTAATTTCAATATTAACGTGTGAACGTGAAGATGTGTGTGTGTTCGACCCCCTTTCGGGGTAGCTGTATTAATTAACGCCTCTGACGCTTTCTAGATAAAACGCAGCGTTAAATTCCGCCACTTACTACGAAACGCTTTAATTTCGGTGGAAAGTTGATAACGAAACTGAGTGTCTTAACACTATGTTGCTAAGTTCACTCTGCCTTCACTGTCACTGTCTACACCATGAAACTAAAAAAAATTGGTTAGTGTGAATGTTATAGCTTAGTTTTATACAGCTTGCCAGTGTAAATGAAAATATTAAATATTTAATTTCCTCGAAACCACAACCTATTGCATTTACAATCGCACGTTTGTGCCCCTTAAAATATATGCATATACAATTTGTTACTTACATATGATCCAAATTTGCTTTAGTCCCTTGTATCTTGCCGACGATAGTACCTTTCTTGGTGTTCTTCACCCAACCACAAATGCCCAACTGTAGCGCTAATTCCTTACAATATTTCGTGAAGAAACATCCTGAAATCAAATATTTCCGTTGTGTCTAACACATGTCAAGGTAGGCAGAGGGGAGCTGGGAACCTAGTGTTAAAACACTTCATTCTCAATAATACTTCCATTTCCCACTTTCCAACGGAGTATTTGACGCGTTGAATCTTGAGTGGCGGAAATCAACGTTGTTGTTGTTGAACCTTGTTATTAAGGAAATGGAAATAGAAATTAATTCATTTCCTCGCGTAGGGATCGAACCCACAACCTTACACTTACAGTCATACGCTTCCGCTCTTGCCCCGAGACAGGCTACATCTAATTGTACGTACTACACAAATCTTTATTGCCAATTCCATTCACGTAACATAAATAACTTTTGTAAACAAGTTTTGGTATGCAACGTGCGAATATTACTGTGAACATTGTACTGTACGAATATTCCTGATATGTATTACCTTAGATATAAATGGACAAATTATCAATTATAAATTAAATAAATAAATTAAGCTGTCGTTGTAGGTGTGATTCTCACTCATGGTTATATAAACCTTTTTTTCTTATTTGTAAACAACAAATGTATTTTTTTTATGGAGAAGACACGGCAAACGAGCGTACACCTGATGGTAAGTGATCACCGTCGCCCACGGCCCCGCGTAACTTCAGAGAAGCTACAGTAGCGTTGCCGTCTTTTACTGTGGAAGCCACTACTTAACGCCGGTTTTAAATGCCGGGGGTGGTAACAATCCGGTCGAGTCTGCCCGTGCGTGTTGTCATTGCTGACAATGTGACTCTACCACACGTACTTTAGTCGCCTCTTACGACACCATCAGTACCAGGGTGATCCTATTCTAAGCCGGAATCACACGGCTATATATGACGACAAATACAAGTTTCAAAATCCTTTCTTTCCTAAGTGTGAAATAAAACTTTAAACATAGTATTTACATAAGTACTTTAAGCATTATATTTCAACAATTACATATAGAGGCATAACGCAGCGTTAAGTTGCGGCACTTAGCACACCAACAATTCGGCGGAAAAACTTGGTCACATCGCTACTTTGGGAGTAGTAAAAAAATACTTTCAGACACTCTGATTCCCACTTTAGTGGCGGAATTTACTACAGATTTTGTCTTGATATCGGCAGTTCTTGCTCTGGTAGTGAAAATATTAAATCATTCGTTCCCCCGACTGTGAATCGAATCATGTTAACGTGAAGTCATGTTAACAGGTTTACAGTCAATGTCTGTCATGTTTACAGTTTTACAGCCTATCGCTATGCCAATATGCCATGACAGCCAAGTTTTTTTTATTTGTTAATAAATGTTGACTTAAAAATTGTTGATAATTTTATAAGAGCTGGCTGTAATAACTATTTATTTGTATAGCGTGCGACTGTCCTATGTGAAAGGTTGTGGGTTCGATACCAACACAAGGAAATGAAATAATTAATATTATTGATTCGTAGCTCTAGTAACAAGGCAATATACGGCGTTGAGTTACGCCGCTCAACACGCAATACCTCAGATTTGGAGAAAGGGGAAACAGAACGAAGTATCTCAACATTAGGTACCCAAGTTCACCCTACCTACCCTATCGGAAGCGGGATACAGTGTGAATCTGAAAAAAAAATGATTATATCTCTATCAGGATATGAAAGAATCCTTATTCAAGTCAGTTAAATAACCATCGGTACTTAATAATTGTATTTAAGCGAGCGAAGTCACGGTCTGATCGGTAATATATTATAAACAAACACTAACTTATCGTACGATAATATTTTCAAAGTAATTCAAAAGGAATTAGCACAGATAACAGTTTACTAGATGTAATGATTGTAATCCACTTGGGTTTTGAGATTAAGCGTTAAATAACGTTATCGAAACGATACAAGCCGATTCGGTAGAAAGTTGTATATCTTTTATGATTGGATTTATACTATATAAATCCAAAAATAAAAATAGTGTAGGCAGAGGGAACCATGGAACCTAGTGCTAATGCATTCCTTTTTTCTTTGAGTCACTTCCCTTCCACATTATACGTAGAATTGTCAGGGCATTGTAGATAGAGTGGCGTATTCAGTGCCACGCTTTGTCTCGTTACCAGAGCGACGTAATGAAAATATTAAATATTTCATTTTTCCGCGTGATTGTCGAATCTAGACACAGTTTACAGTTTTACGCTTTGCTCCAGCGCCACGACGGTCGCTAATCTTACATAAAATATTTGAAGTATTCCTTTAATGTTTCTGGATATAAAAACTAAATATATACAAAAGGAGCATAAATCCGAGAAAACTATTAAATAATCTCTAGACCACAAAATGCAATGAAAAAAATATCATAACTATATATTTTTTGGTTCCCGCTGTATCCCGCACAGAGTAAACAGAGGGAACTTGGGAATATATATGTTAAGACACTCCATTTCCTTTAACACACTTCCGTTCCCCATTATCCTAAACCTATATATGTATAATAAAAAAATATTTCAATTTCACGCTGTAACACGCACAAGTTGCACTCACAAGACTATGTAGGCAGAGGAAACTTGGGAACATAGTGTTAAGACACTTCCATCAATTAATATATCGGTAAATTTATTTCCTTTCTCTCCGTGATAAAAAAAAACATATAAAACATTATTATATATTACCTTGAACCTGACCGTAGACCTCAAATTCTACTGCCACTAGCATATTAGGATCATCTGCACCCATTATAAAATATCAAATCAAAAAAATTCTTTAGCAATTTAAAATTTTACGTGTAGATTGTCTCAGATCAAAACTGTATCGAGACTGCCGCCCGCCGAAACGAAGCGTACCGTAGATATTTTGGGCAGTAAATAAATATAGATAAATTGGCGTACTTGTAATGGATCAACATAAATATCGATTCAATATATTGAGAAATCGATAAGGCGGTGTATTGAGATTGATGTTATTTCAAGGGGCTTTCGTGGTTAAATCTGTTGAATTTATCTATACAATATATAAATTATTCGTGTTCAATCAGAGTAGGCGTCGCCTGTAATTTTGTTTGTATCGATCGTAAGATATTAAATGAAAATTATATTTATTACTGATGATGAATATGAAGAATGTAAGAAAGATGATTGCTGTAGAGATGCGATCTCTTCGTCGGATATGCGGAGTCAGTTTATCTGATCGCATGTCCAATGAAGAAATACACAGAATGGCAGGTACTAGCGTGGATGTCACAGTGAGAATGAAGAAGAACGTGCTCAGGTGGTTTGGGCACGTCGAGCGAATGAGTGAAGAAAGAATGGTAAAAAAGATTTATGAAGGAAAAGTGAGTGGTAAGAGAGGGAGGGGGAGACCTCGGTTGACCTTCGAAAACACAGTATCGACGATACTGGAGGAAGGTCACGTAAAAAGCATGAGGACCCCCCGGACGGCATGTATCAAGAGGTTGATGACAGTGGACGAGGCGAAAGAGGTATGCCGAGACCGTAGCGTTTGGCGCTCCGTTCTCTCTGCCTACCCCGCTAGGGATATAGCGTGAAGCTAAGTAAAGTAATGAAAATTATATTTATTACTGTTCTTCGTCTTCGGCGTCACGGCAGTGTTAGCAAAAAGTAACTTGGGAACCTAATGTTAATTTCGATCCGTTCTTCACTTTCAGCCATAATATTGCGTATTAGTCACAGAAGTAAACGCCGCGTTTAATCTACCAAAACGAAGAAATTCAAATATCAAATATATTTAGTTCTTTGAACGAGGATCGAACAACAACCAGCTACGTTTACAGTTACATGCTAGTGCCGCTGCGTCGCGATAGGCCAGATAGGCCTTTTTTTTAATGTTCCTATAGAAATATCCAGAAATCTTCTTTTAGCGAGTAGGTACTCGTTCTACACTAAGTAAAATGTGAGCTGTAGCAATGGCAAAAATAATCCTAACATAAAAGTTATCCATTATGCATTATAAGCATGTATGTACTTTATAGAAATGTTACTTGGGCGCCAGTTTCTTTTTCTATCGTATTTTAGAAAATTCTAACAGATTTTCTTTTCAGCCACTGTTTATTTAAAACTTAAATAATTTATTAATATAAGTTATTATGTGGGAAATTTAATTTAATTTATATTTTATAACTTATATTAAATACTAGCTGACCCGTCAAACGTTGTTTTACCATAACAAAGGAAACATGTTAAGTTTGTTCAACCCTTGTCACTTGGGAGTTTGAAAAATAGATAGTAGCCGATTTCTTTTAAATCGATGTTTTAAATTAAATACTTGTGATGAATAACGTGTTTATTAGGACAATAATTGTTTACAAAAACACCTTCGCAAATAATGAATTATTTTAGAATAAAATTGGTTAGCATAAAAGGCTAACCTTAAATGATAGACATATGCTGTCGCGGACATTTTTTTAGAACTTTTAAAGGAAAACAATTCTGTAATACATAATATTTTCGAAAGTTTAACCGTTTACGGAACGAACGCTGCGGAAACTCTCAATTAGGAAAAATATCTCCCGATTTTAAACATTCTTAATTAATGTTCCTGGTCCTAATGGTCTTAGCGTGATGATATATAGCCTATAGCCTTCCTCGATAAATGGGCTATCTAACACTGAAAGATTTTTTCAAATCGTACCAGTAGTTCCTGAGATTAGCGCGTTCAAGCGAACAAACAAACAAACTCTTCAGCTTTATAACATATAGATAATTTTGGGATATATGCAATAAAAAACCTGGTAATATTTTAGCTTCTTTTATTTATGTTCACATAATCCTTATGACTATTTTTACATATTTCATTCTAAATTAGAAACACATTTGTATTAAAAAAATATCTTGAACGTGTTCACCTCCATTTTATATTTTCTATAATTAAATTACGCACAGATAAACTTATTAACTACATACAAGTGATCTTTAACAATAAAATGGACATTTGCTACCGGAATCTACGTCTTTGTTGTTTCTCGTATGAAATGAAGAGATCTATATCTTTCCAAACTTTTTTCTTATAAATAAAAGTTAACTAACAATTATATACTTTAAATACATAAAAAATATATATATTATATTTCAGTTTTTTGAGTACAATTGACAATTTTTACATATTTTCCCTTAATAATACATTTTTTTTTCAATTTAGCAACTAAAATTGGTCATGAGTTAAGCTACTCTACATACTACATATATAAACAAACGTATAAGATTCGAATAATGTATAGAAAAGTGATATATAATAATTTAGAAAAGTGATATATAATAATTAAAATATTAATAATTTACATATCACTTCTGAACCACATCCATTATTAATTATTATTATAAAATTGTGCCTATTACTTTTATAAAATTTTGTCCATTGCCATAAGATATCAAAAGATAGAATTTCTACATAACACGATATTATGTTAAATAACGAAGACCCTTTGGATGCTTACAAAGAGGAGCTGGTTGAAGTGATGATACATTTAAATTGTTATATGTTGGTTGGAAACTTAATGAAACGTATGGCTGGAAACTTTCCACCACCTGGGACCCACTCTTAAAAAATTTAAAGTCTCAAGCACACCACACTAGAGGACCAGATACAGTAAGCTCATTCTGCAAGAATCCAGAGCAGTACGCGAGGCAATTAAGATGTCGTTGGCGGTAGTTTGATATAATAATTATATCAAATGACAGACAAATGCCACCTCAGTCTACCCGTGACCACGGACTACTGTAAAGTGTTCGAAACGTCGGGTTTCCCAAAAATGTTTACCATTCAATATACGCGATTAATCCGGTTAAAAGTGTTTCATTTAAAATGTGTAACAATCGCGAAAATCAAAGACATTCTTATTGTTATACGTTTTCCCTCCGTTTCTATTCCCGTTGACTTTTTGCCTTACACAAGCCGTACCAATGCCGAGCTGATCCTGCAACTGAGATACTACGAATCTTACTTTCTTTATCCTTAGTTGTTTCTATCATAGACTTGGCCTTGGATGCTGAAGGTTGTACCTGAACGTATTTCTTTTCATTAACGGCTGTTGTATTAGATGACATTGTGATAAATTCTTGTAGTTATTTATAAGTTATATATATATTCACTTGCTAAGATGAATTTTCATTAATATAAATTTGACACAAAAAATATTTTTCTTATAAAAAAAGATATCTAATCTCACTCTATTAAATTGATTATAATTTTTTTAAGAAAAATATCGAAATAATCCTTTTTTTTTAACAAAAAAGAAACATTTTCTCAGTTAAACACTGCGTTATGAGCGAGACATCAAAATATATACAACGAAAGTAATCTGATTAACAGCGATTAAGTGATACTTGTATCAGATTTAGGGAAAAATTATCGCTCACACGTAGACGTTTTAAATATTTTTTTATCGATATCCGTCAACAAAACCTGACTGATTATCGTATTCTGAATTAAAATGGATATTTATATAATTTAATTATTTAAGGTAATTCCCGGTAAGGTAGATCGATTTTAAATAAGGCGGTGTTATCTTTTTAAGTGACACTTTCAAGGGAATATATTGTGATTAATATTAATTATACTTTTATTTATTATTTTAACTTCACTCTGACTTATCTCGTTCCTCGCAGGGTGGACAGAGGGAACTTGGGAACCTCTAAGATACTATGTTCTCATAAAGACACTCACGTTTCCCATTTTCTGACGAATTTAAGGCATTGAGGGTTGAGTAACGGAGCTCAACGCTGCGCTTTGTCTTATTTATTAGCCTGAGCGAGGAAATTATAATAATTAAATATTTAATATCCTCGAGTCAGAATCGAATCCACAATGTTTACAATGTTGTTGTTCTCAATAATATTAACGAAATACGTGACTATATTTAAAAGCAATCTATTCTACTTATACAATATATATTTTTATAATTGTTAGAATAAAAATTAAAAATAAAACTCATCAATACATCTCTAATCGGGCTGTCAAGATTGTTAATCCTGTCGCAAAATTGCCGGTAGTATTTTGTAAGAGGATTATTGGAAAGTACCTATATCTGGTGCAGAAATCTAACTGAGATTATAAATAAATTTTGATTTTATCTTATCAAATCGATGAAAAATGCAAAATATGTATATGTAAGTAACATTAGGTTAGGGGAATTCCTGCGTTAAAATCAGAGACATTGAAAGATACATTAATTTATTTTTAGCCTGTATTTGAATTTAATGTAAAAAATAATAATTTATTACAAAATTAAAGGCAAAACGCGGCGTTGAGTTCCGCCACTGGACACACAATGTCCAAAATTCGGCGGAGAGTGGGGAACGGCAATTGAACGGAGTGTTTTAATACTAGGTTCCCAAGCTCGCTCTGCCTACTCTGCCATGTGTCGGAAACAGCGTGAAGCTGAATGAGAGAGAGAGAAAGAGACAGAGAGAGTATTACAAAAATATACTTTGAGAATTAGCAAATACATATTAAATTACAAAAATATATAAATACTAAATACACGTAATATATAAATAATTTTACATCACCTCAATTTATCGTCACCGTGATGCTAAAAACATATAAAGAAACAAATTATATATACATTACTTATTTTTTCCATAATTACACGAATTATTTTGTGTTTTCAAAAATAATTCAATTAAATGGAAATCACGATGCATAAACAATTCCGATGAAAGTGTGATAAGAGATTGGCGATAGCGATATTTTCGCCAAATTTTGTTTATTTAGGCCAAGGCTTCTATAATTAAATATATAGCCGTCATAGACTGATCCCAAACGCAGTTCATTATTAAACACTTATGAGATATTGTTATTATTTTGTGTATGTCCTGGCAAAAAGAGAAAGATATTGATAACGATTTTCTTATGAAATATTCAAAGTAATTCTACGTCTCCCTTTTCCAATTTATCGTCTAAAATAAGAAACGTTTGATAATTAGAGGGAGTTATTAATTCATAGATTTCTTATAATTCTTATCTATTAATGATTATCTGTGTGTGTTCTGGTTGGTTGGAGGTGTTAATCAGCTAATGTCAGTGAGTAACATTCACTCTTTTTTACTTGTATATATATGTCTTGTATATATATACATACATACATATATATATATATATATATATATATATATATATATATATATATATATATATTAATTGAATATTGCGTAACTATATGTATGTGTGGAATGATTAAGAGATGGATGGACATATGAAGAAATTTCTCTTTGTTTATTTAAAAGGAGCTGAGCATATTTTATATTATAATAATTGACAATGATACATTTGAACACGCAATCGTCTTTTCACAATAAATTATTTTAAATTGTAAAATAGAAGATTCTCGAACGTTTTTTCTGATCCTATTGTACAAACGTACACCCCAATCCATAAAATAATTACGGACTTCATGCAATCGAGTTATAGGTGCACTAAGATTAAATTTATTTCTAGTATTAATATTATATATGTCCCCGATTTTGCTAAATTCATTAATATTTTTCTACATAATCAACATACATAATCTTTTCAAAAATGTATTCCGATGCAACGGTCATTATATTAATTTCTCTAAATTTTTCCTTACAGAATCTTCGTTAATCAGATATGACAAATGATTGTGATCAAATTAAAAACCTCGGGCCTTTTCTTGAACCTATTTCTGTTTATTTTTCACTTTTAGTCGCTCTATTTTATAGTTTCTATAATTAATTTTATACTTTTTATTGGGTTTGGTATTGCGTAAAAAATATAATATTTTACTATTAGTGCATAAAATTCAGGAAAGATATTATGTTTATCATTGTAGGCCATATTTTGTGACTGTACATGGAACTGTACACTATCTGTACATAGAAGATACATAATAATATTAATATTATTAAAATTGACTAGCATATTTTAACATATATATATATTTATATATATATATATATATATATATATATATATATATATATATATATATATATATATATATATATATATATATATATAATATATATATATATATATATATATATATATATATATATATATATATATATATATATATATATATATATATATATATATATATATATATATATATATATATATATATATATATATATATATATATATATATATATATATATATATATATATATATATATATATATATATATATATATATATATATATATTTAATATTAAGGTGTTTTATCACGATTTTCGAGTTCACAATTCGAGATCAATAACACACATTTTTGTTAACTCATTTAAAATTTATTCAATATTTAGTTCTAACTCAAATGAAAAAAGATGATTTCCACAATTATTGAATACTACCGGCCCCCGTCTGCGATTTCGCGGCCTTCTAATAACATTATCAATTTTAAAATAATATCTATGCATTTAAAACTAAAATTTAAGCTAACTGCAGGCGAAACCACGAGAGAGCAATTCGAAACAATTATAGGTTCTAGATCCTGTTCATTTGTAATAACTGATTAATAAATTATTGAGTAAGTACCTATTATCGACATTGTTATTTTGCAGCACTAAATCAAAGATTTATTACACAACGAAAGCGTCCCAATTGAAACGGCATGCCTTAACATTAGGTTCCCAAGTTCCCTCTATCATTCGTAGGATTTAGCGTGAAAAAATATATATTACACGTAAAGGGATTAATAGTACGGAATGTCTTAAAAATAGTTTCACACGGTCTTCCTTACTATATGCAGGACTGTATGAAGCTATGAGGCTGTTTAAAAAGTCTAAATATAATTTTATTTTAGCACCCTGTACTGTCCCATTGTTGGGTAAAGGCTTCTCTCCATTTTTTTCAATCTTGTCTATTTCTAGATATTGCCCGCTAGTCAGGTCTGTAATGTTCCAGTTCGTCTAGCCATCTTGATGTTTTCCTGCCGATTCTTCTTTAAATGTTTGGAATCAACTCGATAAAAGGTATTCGGGACGATTCTTTAGGCAGCCGACAGAAGTCTCTGGCCTCTTCTCATTTTAGCATCGTGGCATCACCACTGACCTTAATACAAATTTGCACAGCTCCTTTAAAATAAAAAAGCTACTTTTTCTGCATATTTCCTTTTTATTGGCGATCTCTCAATAAAACATCTGTACATGTAATTACAGAACACCCAATTTTGACAAATTCCTCGTCAAAAGTATATATAATACATATCAAAATGTCGCTCGTGACATCATTAATCTACAGAACGTGACTCCTCTCCGTAAAAAAATATGTTTCCTTGCTCTGAAACGAAAATTCCTCCAATGGATAGACAGTCTTAAAAACTGTTCGGAAAGTGGGAAGCTGAATACTTAACATTAGGTTTCGTAGGGAACCTATTCCGATGTAAACCGTCGAGCTAAAAATTTAATTAAGACAAACACCTACAAAGTATGAATAGTTTCTTTTAAAATAAAACGAGAAACAGTACAGTTTATATACTTTTCGCTATTTTTCATTAAATCCTTGATCATTTCTATATAAAAATTCTTTTAAAACTGCCAAATTCTCATATTATTATTCATCTCATATACTTATATAATGTACAAAAATACCCAATACGCAATTAACGTTAAGTTAACGTTTATCTTATCACCCATCTACGGTGATTAAATAAGAAAAGCTGTCGACCAATAGAATACGTTGTGATAAGACATGAGATTAAAGCTAATTTTGATATCATTTACATGAGCTTGATAGAGTAAATTATATCAAATTTTACTTTAAATTTGTATACCTATACACTTTTATGGCGTCACGTAATGGCGATGTTAAAATTATACTACCTATACTACCATGCATTATACTACCAGGAGCTGTCAACGTCCCTTTCAAGATTGAAACGGAAATCCAAAATGTTGTTTATGTGAATGAACTAATCTATAAATTAGGCCCTGAAGATTCTTTAAGGGAAAAATTTAAAGAAATTAATATAATGACCGTTGCGACGAAATATATTTTTGAAAATGTTATGTATGTTAAGAAACATATTAATGAATTATATATTGATGAATTTATCAAAATCGGGGATATACGAGTGCATAATATTAATACAAGAAATAAACTTAATCTTAGTGCACGTATGACTCGACTGCATCGAGTCCGTAATTCTTTTATTTAGGTCAGGGTGTATGCTTTTACAATAGGATCCCAGAAAACGTCCGAGAATTTTCTATTTCATAATTTAAAAAAAGTTGTGATAAGACATTTGTATATTAAAGGTTATTACCAAATTAACGATTTTATAAATGATAACACGCCTTAGGAATAAAATGCTCGCTCCAGGCTATTTCAAATGTATCATTGTAACATAATTATATGATGTTAAATTTTGATAAAAAAAGACATGTCCCGCTGAGTTGATTTAGCCGGTTCTTCTCAGGTCTGAGGCAGTTACTTTAGTGAACTGGTGGTAAATTGTTTGACGTTAAAAAAATGAAGCTTGTAACTTCTTATTTTGAATAAAAATATTTGAATTTGAATTTGAATTTGAATTTTAATTTAAATAAAATAAAACTACTAACTGCTCGGAAAGCAGTTCTGCTGAGAGTATGCGGCAAGAAACTCAACAGTTGTTCTTTTCAATATTGTTATATTATAAAGTTAATAATTTCATGATTTAATACAATTTTATATCTCCTACATGAAATTCAAATGATCTTAATTAAACACATTTTTTACGTTAAATATTATTAGACATAGACAATGTTATATTTCCTAATTAACTATATTTTCCAGTTTTCACTGTACTTGTACACGCTATTCGACATATAACTGGGTAGACCAAGAAAGTCTTGTTGCTGTCTTTCGCTAGAAAAATAATATTGACTTTGTAGTGTAAACTCAAATGTCAAATGTTGTTCTGTATAAAAATCATAGAGGAACTCTGAAATCAATATTATTATAAAATTTTATATAAAAAATTAAAGTCAGTTAGGTTATGTTTCAGTACCTAATGTCAATTTTATAATTAATATTTTTCTTGTCTTATCTAATTAGAAAAAAAAATATTATATGTAGTTGATTTTGAGAAGAATCGTTGAATAATTTATGCATTGTAAATGAGACCTGTCGCGGCGCAGCGGCACAAGCGTGTCACCGACAGCTTTTGCTTTTCATCCTCACTCGAGGAAATAAATTATATTTAATATTTTCAATTGAAATATTGAATGTTTTCATTTCTTCGCTCTTGTACAAGGCAAAACGCGGCGTTGAGTTCCGCCACTCAACACGCAATGCCTCAAATGGAGTGTCTTAGCACTAGGTTCTCAAGTTCTCTCTGCCTACTCTGCCATATGCGGGAAACAGCGTGAAGTTGAGTGAGTGCATTGTAATTTTATTAATTGTGTATAATAATATACCTACAGCTAGTGAAATTACAATAGAAAAATCATTTTTTCCATTAATAAAATCCTAAAATATTCCTTATATCTTTTTTAAAGTGAGAACGACAGAATGTTTTATGAACCCCAAATTTAACATACAATTCCGACGAAACTCTATTACGTACTTCAAAGAAAACTAAATCTAATTGTTTATAGAGCCGCTCTCTAAAAATATACCGCAACTTCAAATTTAAAAATATTATTTATACTATGTTGTATATGAATAATGTGACTGTATTTTCGTCCCAAAACGAAACATTTGTCTTAAGTACTCGTATTCTATTAAGAAAGCAATCAAAATTTGGTTTTGGTTGCTTTCGTCATTTATATCTGTGGCTGTGGCAAAGGGTTTTTTTTTTAGCTTCGCTGTATCCCGCACGAGGGTCGGTAGGCAGAGGGAACCCGGGAACCTAGTGTAAAGACACTCCGTTCCACTTCCGTTCCCCACTTTCCGCCGAATTCGAGGCATTGCGTGTTGAGTGGCGGAACTCAATGCCGCATTTTGCCTTATTACCAGAGCGAAGAAATGAAACATTAAATATTTAAATTGAAAATATTAAATATTTCATTTCCTCGACTGGGAATCGAACCCAGAACCTGTCGGTTACAGTCACACACTTGTGCCGCTGCGCCAAATTCATTTTTTTTATTTTTGACCGCCTAAAATTTCATTCTTCACTCCATATCGAAACATAAATATTATTATACCCACCGGCGTATAATTTGCTTTGCCTTGTTTGGCGACCGACTGTTTCCAGGATACACTAGTGTATATAATACTTGTGGGATTATCTTGTCTATTAATACATAAGTTTTATATATTTACGTTATTTACGTATTGAATATTTACGTTAACTACTACTATAATTTTTTTAAATAAACTATTTAAATATTTACTCTACTCAGCTTCACGCTGTATCCCGCACATAGCAGGGTAGGCAGAGGGAAGTTGGGAACCTAGTGTTAAGACACTCCGTTCCACTTCCGTTCAGTATAGTATCATTACTATTTTATTTAATTGATATATATCTTTAAAAGTAGTTACTGGTAAAAAAATAAACATTTTACATAAAATATCACTACTAAGAAAACATACAATAAATTTTTTTTTTTCCTTTAATTTAATTACTAAGTTAGGTTATCTATTTAAAGAATCAAGATAATCTTAATACTTTTACCTACTAATGTTTATATCGAAATCCAAATTTCCAAAAAATATGTATTATAGTGTTTTGCAATTATTATTGAACTAGCAACTCGTACGCGGCTTCGCCCGCATGAGCTACACGATTATTAATTACTCACTCCGCATTACTATCGCTGTCTAATAAAAATAACACTTTTAAAACAAAATGGCGATGCTTAAAAATATAAAATTTCAACAAATTCAATTAAATAGATAAATAAAATAGTTAATTGAAACAAAATGATAACAAACAAAACAATGTTTCTTAAATCTTTATTGATAATATGACCTTCGGCCACGTTTCTCTTACGTGTTTGAACACATTAACATCAGCCACTTTGTGCTTATTAGAATTATTTACTTTTATACTTATATGATTTATAATAACTTATCTGAAATTTAATTTATAATTTAAAAATTTAAAGTACTTTAAATACAATTATATTAAAGTTTTTTAATTTGCCTACATTGTTTATTAATGAGATAACAAGGACCGGGATACTGCAAATTGCTATTACATTTACGCATATTCATGTGCGGGGTACAGCGCGATCAATGTTCAAAATATAAAATCCAATACGATTTTCTCTTTATTTTATTTTATTTTATTCGAGAGATTGTGGGTGAAATTTTTCTTCGCTCTTTGTTGACTCTCTTCACCACCAAATCTAAGATACGTATATTTCCATTATAAAATTTTGTGCGAAATGCATTATGGGTGATCGAAAACAACGTGGCCTTTCACTACGTTCTACTTATTTAATCTGCGGTCTACTAATGCAAACAATCTCTGATTATACCAAGAAGTACGCCGGATTTATAGCACAAAATTATATAATAATTTAAAAGAGTAAAAATTAACATCAAATCTTGTCTTCCTAGCGTTGGCGACACCAACTGTATCTACATGGAAGTGGTTTACAATACCGCCGCAACATTTACATACTAATACCCGCTCAAGTTAAATATTTAATATATGCTTTTCCACGCTCTTATAACGAGGCATAGCGCGGCGTTAAGTGACGCCACTTAACACTTGTGTCCAAAATTCGGTATATAGGGTAGGCGTTAATAGCTTAGACGTCTCTTTCTCTTCTTTTGGTTTTTTTTGTCTGTTTTCTTTGTTGTTAAGCTAAAAATATAAAGGTCTGTGCACAGCCACTCAAAATTGTCTATCGATAGTAATCAAGTAATCGAATCCAGGCATAAACTCGCTGATGTGTTCATTATAAGTTATATTGTCAGCCTAACCATTTCGATCCAGCAAGCAATACAAAGCTTTCCTTCAATCTGGTAACGAGGCAAAGCGCGGCGTTAAGTACCGCCACTCGAAACGTATTTACAAAGTTGCGGCGGAAAGTGAAGAACTGGTGTTTCCTAATGGGAACAGAGTGTCTTAACCCTACAGTTCCAAAATTTCCTTTCACCCTGTCATGTTCAGGTTACAGTGTAAAGCTACAAAAATACTGGAAGCATTAAATTTATATCCTTTGTAGCGATAACCAACCATTGTGCCACAATTCAACATAATATCTATATATACCTGTATCTATATACCTGTAAATATTAAAAGAAACAACAAATTCAACTACGTCATATTTGCACCCACAAAAGCTCAAACAATTACATTAGTCTTAAGATATTAAGTGTTTTATAGTTTATGTAGCATCGACAGTCGCGTCGACCGGCGCCTGCGCTGATGCCTGCGTCAACACGCTATCACTCGCCGCCTTATCTCTGTTATCAGAGAGCTCCCGCTAAGACGCGCTAAGCACTGTCAACTTTGCCGTTTAAACACTTTACGACCGGTTCACACGCGACTCTTGTAAACATGTTTACTAATATAGCGAGTGGAAAGTACTCACTGAATATTTATAGAATGTTGTTTTATATTATTTATGATTAGAATATTTTTATTATTCTTTAATCTTACAACAAATTCTACGATATATAGGGTAGGCATATATAACTTAGACGTCATTTTTTAGTCTTTTTTATATCTGTTTACTTTGTTGGAAAAAATATAAGGGTCGATCGATAGTAATAGAGAAATCGATAGTAATCGAGCAATCGAGTCCAGATATAAACGCACTGATCAGTTTTCGTTTTCTCGTTAAAATAATTACTACGAAATCTTACGGTTACAGTGTTCATTATAAGTTATATTGTTAGCCTTACCATGATTTCTTGATTATCCGCTAAAGCTATACATAGAAAAAAAATATTGTACCTACGTACTTTCATGGCCAATATCTCAAACATGCGTCTGTTAACGCGACAAGTTAGTAGAAAGTTATGGCTTCAATTTCAAGGCGAAGAAAACTAATATTCAATATTTTAACTTTCCCGCTCGATTAATAAGCGCCAAAGCGCGGCGTTGAGTTCCGTCATTAAACACGCAACGTATCCAATTCAGCGAAAATTGGGAAACGGAAGTGCTTAATGAGAACAGAGTGTCTTAAGCCTAGGTTCCCAAGTTCCTTCCCTATTATGAATGGCATACAAGTGTATATGGTGTTCTCGTGCCCACAACTGGGGTTGCCATATCGACAAAATTAATAACCGGACAAACAAGCCAGTTTGGACGTACACCATATATTCTTCAGTGAAGAATTTGTGTCTTATTATAAATTGACAAAATAATTATATAAATAGCTTTTTTTATGATTTATCATTAATTTTGTTAAATTTAATTAAAAATAAATAAAATCAAAAGCCACATCTGTCTAAGTACTTATTATAATCAGCCCAATTAAGTCGTCAATCAAAATTAAATAGATAAACATTTATCAATATTTTTAAATTCATTCTAAATTCTAATCATATGCAATTGCGGAAATACGGTAAAGTTGCTTTCCGAGTATAACCAAAAGAAAAATTAAAGACAAAAAACTTGTCTAGATGAATCCAAAAAGTTGAAGTCTATCGGCGGAAAGTGTAGAACGGTTGTCTTATACGAGTACAAGATACCTAAGTTACGTCTACTTAAAGCTTAATAATATCTATCCTTAATACTAATTTGTAAAGAAAAGATTACTGTTACTTCAAAATTGTGCTTTTAAATTACATCCATTACAAAGTCAAATATTGTTTTAGTTAACCACATACATACTAGTATAGGGAATGCCTATCAGCAAGCTTATCACAAAACAATTCAAAATCACTAAACTTAAATTTAAAAAGCGTATAAAAATTTTGAACCAAGCAGGATTTGAACCCGCACCTCTGGAATACCGTTCCAGCGCTCTGACCAACTAAGCCATTCGTTCTCACCGAGCTCCGTCGAAATTCTTATACGCTTGTTACAACTTATTTATGTTGTTAGCATCTCTGTAGGGAGATTTTTACTGTCCTAAGTGTGGAATAACACTTTAAAACATAGTAAAAATTCAAAATCATTAAGAGGAGGCGTAAATAAGGCTAAATGCGAAAAAAAACCTAAAACTTAAAAAAAATACATTGCAACTTCTCTTAATTGAGGCCTGTCTTGGCCCAGCGCCACAAGCGTATGACTCTAAACGACAAGTTGTGAGTTCGATTCCCACTCGAGGAAAAGATGAAATATTTAATATTTTCAAATTAAATATTTATTTTTTTCATTTCTTCGCTTTGGTATTGTTACCAGCTAAGTGCGGCGTTGATTTCCACCATTTGACACGCTAACGCCTAAACGCCTAAACGCCGTGTGATTCCGGCTTAGAATAGGATCACCCTGGTACTGATGGTGTCGTAAGAGGCGACTAAAAAGCGTGTGGTAGAGTCACGTTGCCAGCAATGGCAACACGCATGGGCAGACTCGACCGGATTGTTACCACCCCCGGCATTTAAGACCGGCGTTAAGTAGTGGCTTTGGCCACTGCGTTTCGCTTTAGGTAATGCCGGGCCCCGGTGCCCATCCACAGTAAAAGACGACAACGCTCCTGTAGCTTCTCTGGAGTTACGCGGGGCCGTGGGCGACGGTGATCAGTTACCATCAGGTGACCCGTACGCTCGTTTGCCGTCTCTTCCATAAAAAAAAACGAAGTGGAACGAAGTGTGTTAACACTACGGGATACAGCGTGAAGCTGAAGGACAAACAAGAAAAAGTCTTAATGCGCTGATAAGTTGACAATCTTATGTCATCATATGTTACTTTACGTCACACAATTATTTTTCTTACAGCAACACGCATACTGCCATATATACATGCTAACACAATATGCTGTAGTAAGAAGAGAGAACTTGAGAACCTAATGATAAAACACTCCGTTCCCAATAAGCTTAACTATTAATAAGCACTTTACGCTGAACAAGACATTTTGTGTTGAGAGGCGGCTTTGGTAACAGCCAAGAAATGGAAATATAAAATATTTCATTAGAATTCGATCTCTTAACTAGATAGAAACACAAACTGTCGCATTTACTGACTGTAAACACTCTCCCCTAAGCCACGACACGTCACAGAAACTTCTAATGCCTGAATCATTGCTTCTATCTGAAAATCTATTATATAAATGATATCTACATATGAAAATTAAACAAAATTATACATATTAAATATAAAATATGCACACAGAGAGCGCAAGCCATCATCAGCCAAACGCGAAAAGGCATGCTATTTAAAACAATAGGTAACAGTAATGGCGGCGGCGGACGCAGGGGCAGGCGAGGGGCGTGGAGTGGCTACTTCCGCTAATAACAATTATGTGATTGGCCACTGATTGAAAAATCAGCTTCCTAATCAACCGAGGTCGATCTTTGGGAAACTTTACATCTGCTGAACAGGAATAGCTGGGAATGGCCTTGTTAGACGTGTTTTTCAGTGATTTTTTTTTTATTTTAATTAAAAACTCATTAGTTCGCTAACGTCCAACAGCAAATACGCAAATCTTTAAGGCCAAAGTACAAACAGTTAGTAAATAAAACCCGAGGCTTGTCTTGGCGCAGAGATATAAGCGTGTGACTGTAAACACGAGGAAATAGAATATTTAATACGTTTATTTTTTTTGCTCTGGTACTGAATTGTGGTCCAGTACCCAAAAGAAAAAATGTAAACAAAATTAATATTCGTAGTGTGTTTTATACAATCAAATCTCTTATATCAACAGCAATTGAAATACAGTTTCCTTCAAGTAGATACTAATTAATATTTTGCTAGTAAGATTAAACGAATTACCAATATTACAGACATAAAACTAACTCTATAGACAAAAAAACCGGTCAAGTGCGAGTCGGAGGGTTCTCAACAACAACTTTTATTGTGGAAGCATTTAATTATTGCTTAAAGTTAAGCTAGATCATTTTAGTATCACATCACGTGGAAGACTTTAAAATCAAATATAGCCTTGGATTTTGCATCGAAAAAATATTTTTTATTACAATCGATATAGAAGATATGCGTGTGACAGATAGATATATCTTTTTTAAATATATACATACATATTCTTTTAGTTATTTTAAGAATATTTATATAGTTTTTTGCAAATATATTCAGTGTAGAGACACCATTTTTCAAAGCTTTATTATATTATAAATATAGAAAGTAGTTAATAATCGTATGAAAAGGATTGAATTAAATATTATCCAAAAATCGTAATCCAAAAATCCAAAAGTCGTTGAATAATTTCACCAGACAGCTTTTACTAATAAATCTTTACATTAATAAGTTTAGGCTTAAATTTTATGATAACATCGATATTCATAAAAAAAATAATAAACAGATAAATTATTTTGTAGATTTGCGCAATTTGTACGTACTTTTATTGATAAAATGTCAACAAGCATTTTGATAATCGTTTTTAATTATAAAATGACTTATCAAGAGATTTAATCCTTTCGAAGAATTAGTGTCTACAATAAAACAAATGTTATTTAACCACGTAAAACATGACAATGACGTATACGTCATTTTCATGTTTTACGCGGTCTCTTTTTTGGGAAAAATATGTGAATTGCCTATTCAAATGCAGTTATATTGTTTCTTTTTAATTTATGAAGCTAATGGCGGTGCGGAGACACACACAAGCGTACAACTGTAATCATCGTCATCATTTTAGGTTTTTTTTTATGGAAAAGACGACAAACGAGCGTACGGGTCACCTGATGGTAAGTGATCACCGTCGCCCACGGCCCCGAGTAACTCCAGAGGAGCTACAGGAGCGTTGTCGTCCTTTAAGGTGGAAGTGCACCGGGGCTCGGCATTACCTAATGCGAAACGCAGTGGCCAAAGCCACTACTTAACGCCGGTCTTAAATGCCGGGGGTGGTAATAATCCGGTCGAGTCTGCCCATGCGTGTTGCCATTGCTGGCAACGTGACTCTATCACACGCACTTTAGTCGCCTCTTACGACACCATCAGTACCAGGGTGATCCTATTCTAAGCTGGAATCACACGGCAAAAACATGACTTAACGCTGTATCGCAGTGAAGCACATGGCAGGGTAGGCAGAGGCAATTTTGGAACCTAGTGTTAAGACACTCCGTTCCGTTCCCCACTTTCCGCTGAACTTGAAACATTGCGTGTTGAGTGTTGCGTTGCCCAGTGCAAAGAAATTAAAATATTCAATATTTAATTTCCTCGAATGAGGATAGCAGTCGCTGCCGTCGTGTTTACAAGCACACGCTTGTGTCCCTATGCAGGTTTCAGTTTGTAGATGATCTAATGTCAATATACAAATTTCATTCAAATTTAAGGAGAAATTTTCAGTTTTTGGATATATTCTAAGTTAAGCAAAGCAGAATAACGATTTTGCTCGATAATTTACAATCAATATACATCAAATTGTATAAACTTTTTATACAAATTGTAGCCCATAGAGTATTCTGATGCTATGTAAATGTAAAGTTTCATCTAAATTCAATTAGGTACTAGTTGTTGCGTAAAACTGGAACAAATATTCATCCTCACAAACTTTGTTGTATGTATATAATATTCGGAACATTTTGTTCGATAAAATAAGAAGGGCATACAATTTTCTTTTTTTTTAACATTTTTTATTATTATTTGATTATATATTTTTTATTAGCTTCACGCTGTATCCCAAATACAAAGCAAACTGGGCAGAAAGAGCTTGGGATTCTGGTGGTAATACTCTTTTCCGTTAATATTATTTGGAGTGTCTACCGATCTTGTTTCTAACAGTTATGATATCATTTTTAGCGTATATCTTATAATCTTCATTTGACTCAAAAAAATTGACAAATTTAAACTGGGTTTTTTTAAATATTATTAGCCTCACGCTCTTCGCCTTACTGTGTTTTCTTATGTTAAGTCCAGTATTTTTAATATTTGCCTGTAAGAGGTCACTTATGTGTTAGCGATAAGGCCGAGGATACACATGGTATATTAATTTAAGTACCTAAAAACTTTCATTACGTAACATTTTTAAATATTTTATGAGTGATAAAGTACATATTATACTATTTACTCAACACAAAAAAATAATGTTAAATATAGAATTATATACAAATCAGTTGACAGTTAGAACCTAGTGTTACTACTTACTGAAAAAAAAACATGACATTGCTTGTTAAATGGCGGAACCAAACGCTGCTATATGTTTAATTAAAATATTGAGGTTATGAGTCTATAAACGCGGGCTGCAGATTCCTGCGCGCATGACTCTCGTATAGTTAGCTATGTACGGTTACTGGCAATTAAAGTATATAATAATATAAAAAAATGGTAGAAGTGAAAACATCCCGCACAGTGCAGAGTAGGCAGAGGGAACTTGGGAACCCAGTGTTAAGACACTCCGTTCCACTTCTGTTCTCCACTTTTTCTGTCATAAATAAAGTATTAAATTTAAAAATAATAAATATTTTGTGTTACGCAAAAATGGAGGTAACTATTTCTTTTTTCGATATATTTACATTTATTTGAAATTCTTAATGAAATAAATATAAATTTATTTATTTTATTTCTTCTCCTTCCAATTCTCGACTACGCTGACGTTTGCTATTTGGATGCGACCGAGGAGCTACTTAACAAATTAGAGCGATTTTAAAATCTCGCCATACGCTTTATTTCTCCGTTTTGTGCTCAGCTTAATTGGCCCCCGATTCGACTTCGCCGTGATATGCACATCCCTATGCTACTTTACAAGATCCTTAATTACCAGAATTTTCCTTCCCCGTCCCTCACTCTCAAGGATGTCGTGCGTTGTCCCGCCACTCGACATATATCGACATGAGCAATACCAAATTCTTGCAGAAGTTCATTACTGTGTACGCAACATCATACGCATTGCGTAGAAAAGAGTGATACAACAAAGAATGAGACCGAAATATACATATAATACTATTATATTAAGTGAAAACTTCCTTAGCTTCGTTATCATTTGAAGAAGAACGTGCTCAGGTGGTTTGAGCACGTTGAGCACGATTGAACGTGCACGGTTTGAACGTGCTCAGGTGGTTTGAGCGAATGAGTGAAGAAAGTACGGTAAAAAAGATTCATGAAGGAAAAGTGAGTGGTAAGAGAGGGAGGGGGAGACCTCGGTTGAACTAACGTAAACACAGTATCTACGATACTGGACAAAGGTCACGTAAAAAGCACGAGAACCCCCCGTAGAGCATGTATGAAGAGGCTGATGAGTGGACATTATTGGTACACATTTAAAATGATCGACTGTAAGCCGAGTAAACAGACAGATATTTATTGTAAACATAATATTTCCATATTTATATGCCACTATGGTCTCCATAGATTATAATTCTATTGTATTAAAATGAAACATTTTTTTCTTAACAAAAAATATATGTTATAAATAAAAACCATTATTTTTTTTTTAATAATATTTTATTTCTTATAAATACTAATTAATGCACATTGCAACATGCTTGTATGTTGTTTTTGCTTCACGCTGTATCCCGCATATAGCAGAGTGGGCTGAGGGAACTTGGGAACCTAGTGTTAAAACAATACCTTCCCATTAAGACATTTCCGTTCCCCACTTTTCCCCGAATTCACGACACACTGCGTGTTGAGTGGCGGAACTCAACGCCGTGGTTTGCCACGTTACCAGAGCGTAACCAGAAAATAGTTTCATTCTGCGCTTTACTTCCTGAATATGCTTACAAATAATAATATTAAAAAAAAATATAAAAATGTTTTTTCATACTCTATATTTAAAATAAAGAAATAAATCATTTCATCCACGATTTTTCAATTTATTTTCCAACCTCTCCTTTGATTCGTGCGCTTTCATCAATAACATATCTTGCATTTGTTTCAGCTGTAAATAAGAAACATATTAAATACTTTAAATCGTATTGAAATAAAGTTTTCTTTATTTAACTAGGCAGACGGCTGGTGTCTGTCAATGTGGCCTCTGATCCTTCCAAATGTCATATTAAATATTACGATATATTCAGGGCTGTTATGCAAGGGTGCTACAGACCAAAGAAACAATGATATTAAATATTTAATTTTTTCCTGTCAGTCTCTAATTGTAAAAATTTACTGTAAACTATAAATAGTGTCACATGAGTCGAGGTGTCCAGTGTAATTGAAATTCAAAAATCAGATCTGATATTTTCAATACAAAACAAGAAATTATCACCAATTTCAGTGTAATAACAGCACAGACTCAAATCCATCCTGTGCTGATGTCTGACATTAACATATGACACTTATGTCTGACATATATGTCACACGCGTGCCGACGACATATGTCGTACATAAATGTCTGACACTGTCTCAAATTAATGTATGACACTAATATATGACACTAATGTCTGTCACATATGTCATACACTTGTCTTCGTCTAATGTCGTACACTAATGTTTGACATTAATGTCTGACACTATTGTCTGACATATATAACTTTAAAGTGGCCACGACACACCACCCGTACTATAGTAAAACACTTACGTCATTAACAAAATCATTTTTGATCTGGTCCAGCTGCTCCAGCCCCTCCGCCTTCTCTCTCTCATACTTGATCATCAGCTCCTTTATTTCCTCAATCCTTTGAGCAGCTTTCAAGGAGCTTTCTCGATCTTTTTTATCTTTTTCTTCTGCTTCGCGGAGTTTACTACAAGTTTAATATTGTATTATACTTGGAAACCGCCCAAGTGCTTTTTTAACCAACAAAGCCATACATTATTATAAGTTATTTAAAATTAATATTTTTCTTTTCTATTAACAAAAATAAATAAATATTATAAATCAATATATTCCAATACCTAGCGACCTCTCTCTCCTCTTGCTGTCTCGCCGCCATGTTTTTCTCTACATTAGTGGCCAATTCGCTTCTAGCCGCCCTCAAGTCCGACAGGCGCGCCTCCAGTTCCAAAACCTCAGTGTTCAGGACGTCCAGTTCACCCTCTTTACTATCTGATTCGAGATCACCGTTTTCAAAGTGTCTGGAAATTGATTATTAATCGTTAGCTTCAATTGCGGAACTCAACGCCGCGCTCTGTCTAGATACCGGAGCGAAGAAATATAATTATTAATTAATTCATATTCACCGCATTGATTGACACATTGAGTTTGTTATATGCTGTGCAACGACAGTCTGTTTTTTCATCCAAAACAAAATATCTCAAAAAACTAGTCAAGTGCGAGTCGCACTCGCCAAACGAGGGCTCTGTACTAGTTTTCAGTTGTATACTGACATTCAATATTAAATTCAGTTCTGACCAACACACAATATTGAATTCAATGGTATTGACAGACAGACAAAAAATATGGACAAAGTGATGACAGTAAAGATGGTAACCTTATAAAATAAGGGTGCCATCCGTACCATTTTTTTTTTATGGAAAAGACGGCAAACGAGCGTACGAGTCACCTGGTGGTAAGTGATCACCGTCGCCCACCGGCCACGAGTAACTCCAGAGGAGCTACAGGAGCGTTGCCGTCCTTTAAATTGGAAGGGCACCGGGGCCCGGCATTACCTAATGCGAAACGCAGTGGCCAAAGTCACTACTTAACGCCGGTCTTAAATGCCGGGGGTGGTAACAATCCGGTCGAGTCTGCCCATGCGTGTTGCCATTGCTGGCAACGTGACTCTACCACACGCACTTTAGTCGCCTCTTACGTCCACCATCATTACCGGAATCACACGGCTACAATTATATATATTAATCATATATTATATTTTTGTTTTTAATGTAATAAACCCAAAAAAAGTACTCAACATAGACGCAACAATTCCAATGTTTTTTAACCTACCTCCATAAAAATAAAAATGTACAAAAAAATCACTAAAATAAAAAATACCTTATAGTCTCAGAAACCTTGATAATTTCACGCAACAAATTGTTAGCAGTGTCCAAATTAGGTTTAATCGTTTGCAAATTCTTTAAGCTATTCTCTTTCTCCATTAACGTGTTACGCAGAGTGTTCAGTTTCTCCTCGGCGTCCTGAACGTTCCGGGCCGCTGTTTCCGCTTGTGCCTTTATATCATCCGCGTCGTGGACTCTGAGAGCATTTTTCTTATCAATTTCTGATAGAAGAGCGTCTCTTTGCCCTTTTTTTTGCTCTAGAACAATTTTTGTTTGATGATTTTCCTTCGATACGGCCTCTAGCTCTTGTTTGTCTTCATCGTGAGCTTCTTTCTCTTGCTTGAGTTCTTCTTCAAATTGTTTTATGTCTTGGTCTATCTGAGAATTAAAAAAATAAGTTAAAGTTAATTAATACAATTCTTTGTCAATTCTATATTAATTATGCCAGCTTCACAAGACAGGGTAGGCAGAGGGAACTTGGGAACCTAGTGTTAACACACCCCTTGAAGATACTTCCATTCCTTGATTTCTTTTTTTT